>CAJNDV010032117.1:25207-38227 GCA_905221635.1 Symbiodinium sp. CCMP2456 | reverse complement strand
ACGAAGAAGAGTTAGCTTCGAGTGCCATGCTGCATTTTACAGCATGAAGAGGTTCACAGGCCGTAAAGGCCTCCATATTTTTGATTGCCCCAAAGCTCTCGACCCTTAAACCTAAGTCAGAAGACCGCTAAAACCCTAAAAGTCTACGCCCCAAACATCTTGGAATCCTAATGCCCAAAAAATTTGAAATCCTAAAAACGCTTAGCCGCTAAAATCCTGAAACCCTATCCAGCAAGCCCAGACCTCCTACCATCCATACGCATGGGCCCCTCACTGCTAAACTCTTACAGCTCTCAAGATCCTGCAGGTCCAGAGCAGTCTAGGACTTAGACGAAACCCGCAAACTCAAGCACTGCCCCATGATGCGATGCATGTAGCTCAAGTGGAAAAGGCGGTGCGCGCATCGGTCTGGCTGAACAAGGTGGCTTCGGGTCGCAGTGCGACGGAGCCGTACGTCGCTGCTTCACTGTTCAGCAATGCCCTCGGACATTGACGTGTCCATACACTCATTGGATCCCACTGGTAACGTTGACGGCCACCGAGATCAGCTCGACAGTCTGGTTGAAGGAAGAGCTGTGCATCGCTGTCTACAAGTTCCACGAGTGCACTGGTCCGTCCCGAATGTCACTCGAAGTTTCGCGCTGCATCCTGTAGCCCTCCTCACCAGTGCTTCTCAGGTGCATGCATAGACTGGCTCTAGACGCGCATGGCCTATTAGGCTTGGCTGCAGACGTCGGGGGCAGCCTTGTCTGCCCCGTTCCCCCAAAGAACTCCGCGGCTGTTCCTCGCTTGGCGATAGTTCTGACGCCTGTTCACTTTGCCTTACATGGCACCGTCAAGTCAGCGGGGCTCCACGCCTCAGTTCAATGTCTGTCGGCGGTTGCTCAATACCGACATGGTGCTGCCGGCGCCATGGCTGCATTCTTGACAGACTTCACCTTGAAGCTCCAAGCGCATCGAGCCCTGCTGGGACCCGTCACGACAGCGACGATGGGTAACTTGGCCGCGTTTCCGTTGCAAATAACCGGCCGCCCTGTCGCACCGTCTTGTGTGTCAACCCAGAACTCCTACTCGACACCTCTGAATAGACGGAACCTCGGTCCTTTCCGACCTTCCAAAACAGTACTTTCGAACATTCGCGGTCCTGAGTTGAAGCTCCTCAACGGCATGTGTTCCGACAATCAAGCGTTCCAGGATACAGCTGCATGTGTGTGTGATTTACTTGGCGGCCAGCGCAGGTACCAAAATGGTTGGACGCAACAGGCTCCAATCTGTGCTACCTGCTTCTTCATTCGGACTCACTGCTTGTGCTCGTATTTACTGATCTTGCTGTAGGTTGGTCGAACCGAGGCACATGTAGTCTGGGCTTCAAAGGAAAGACGTGCTGCCGATACACAATCCTTCCGAAGCCAAGTGCGCATATAGCTTGTGGCGAATGCAGTCTTCTGCATCAATCACATTAAAACTCAAACCCCTCTAATCCTCCAGCCCAGAAGCCGCTAAGTACTTTGAATATCGGTCATTTCTGCTCTTCAAAACAGTATTTCACAAACTCACGGTCCGTCAGCGTTGAAACTCCCCACCAGTCAGCTGCTGGCCCGATAGAAACGACGCTCCAGGCATATGCATGAATGTCTGTGGCTTTTTGCTTCTATGCCTTCCCCCAGTTAGTGGCCATTGCAGGTACCAAAATGCTTTCGACTTGCTGCACACATCTTGCACCAGCTTTGTGATACCCTGCTGTACTCTTCACGTACCACAAACCTTCCTGCGTGGTTTTGAGTGATGGTTGCATATCTACCCCTAATACATAAAAAACCGATTCGACTGGAGACCGGGCGGCCTTGGGGGTGGGGCTTTAGCTTCCGCGCAGTGCGGCGTGGACGACCCCTTTGTGTCGCGCCACGGCACTTTAGTTGGCAAGCCGTAAACCCCAAAACCCCTAAACCTAAACCCTAAAACCCGCATACACTAAACCCTAAACTCCTAAACCCTAAACCCGGGCAGTGCTTTGACTCCTTTGCGTCGTCTGTGGTGCCAACTGAACAGCGAGCAGGTTTAGGGTTTAGGGCTTAGGAGTTTCGGGGTTAGGGCTTAGGTGTTTAGGGTTTAGGGTAGAAGGTTCGGTCGACGGTACTTACGTGAGATCTGGCAAGCAGCTTACAGTTTATAGTTTGGAGCTCACCCAAGCCTCAAACCGCATGACGTTTTGGATCTCAGACGAAGGAGCATAGATCCAGAAAAGGGAGCCCCTTGTTTAGCGCCCCACACCACTGGAAAGGGTCTATTGCAGACAGTGCGATTTCGGGTGTCACTTCGCTGTTCAGCGGTGCGCCAGTCCTGTGCTGTGATTCCTTTAAACTCCAGAGAGCTCCATGACCCGGCACGAAGGATTTCTCCTGACATCATACCCAAACAAACCAATACCCTTTAGTTAAGGAGTATACCTTAAATTATAACATTAAGGCCCCTATAATTAAAGGTATAATTAAGGTAATTAAACTCGAATAATCAAACTCGAATATAGAGGAGTCCCAGATAAATTACAAAAACTTATCATCAACCGTAGTAAGAAGGTGAACGAAACCCTAAACCTTAAACCCGACACATTCAGGAATACTCTTGATATGACGGTACTGAGGAGTCATATATAGTCAAGAAGTATGCCCCAGACCTTGGTAAGCAGGCCTCTGCAAGGGTTTAAAGCTTAAGGGCTTAGGGTTTAGGGTTCAGGGTTGGTATGATTGTGCACAGAGCTCTCTGAAATGTTAGTTCCTTCCAAGACCTGTCGAAATGTCCGTATGGGCCCTTGCCTTTCCTGTGGCTCATGCGGACATTTAATCTGTCCAGAGGTCGAGCTCACGCAAAGTAATAGAGGACTCTGATTAAGAAACCTTGGGTATTGTTAAGGTTCTGTATATGGATCCTAATATTTTGGGGTTACAGGACCCGGGATTTTTCATCTAGCTCCTACATTAGTTTTAACCATCTTTAACCTGCGGTTCGATTGAACCTTAGAAAGAACAAAACCTCAAAACCCGACATTTCAATCCCCCTTGAACCCTAAAAACCCTAAAAGCCTTACTTAAGCCCTAAAAGCCATAAACCCTGACACCCCTAAGGCCCTCATCAATCAACCTGTGGGGTTCCTAGGATTAGTTGTATGGTCTTGTAAGGTTCAGGGTGTAGGCTTTAGGGGAACAATGCAAAACTCGCAAGGGTTCTGAGAATTGTTTCTGCTAATTTTGTTCTAATCTAGGTTCTAAGCCCTAAAGCAACAAACCTGGTTTTGAAAAGCGAACCAAAACTTCCCACCAGATCTTGAGATCCGATGTTTGAGATCCCCCCTTTACTACGGATACCCAATAAAAGTCATAAAGCTACCCGCAAGGGAAACCTAATTTTACCCGTAAGTGAACCCCAACAAGAGTCGCAAAGATACCCTTGAAGGGACTATAAAAAGCACCCAATACAAGTCTTAGGGTTTAGGGTTTAGTCGTGCCCTCCAAGAAAGGATCCCGAAATCCAAGGTCTCGTGAACACCGAACCATAACCCAATGACCTCAATTCCAAACGGAAACACTAAACCCTGGACCACAAAGCATAGCCCACCACAAATTTTACAAATCGTTCGAGGAATCTGGGAAATGAGATGCAGGTTTGTTTATAGCGTATCGTCGTGGCTTCTTGTAAATTTTGGTGGTGGTGCTGGTGGTGCTGCTGCTGGTGGCGGTGGCGGCGGCGGCGGTGGTGGTGGTGGTGGTGGTGGTGGTTGTTGTCGTTGTGCTTGTTTTTGTTGTTGCTGGTGCTGCTGTTGTTGTAGTTGTTCTCGTTGTTCTCGTTGTTCTTGTTGTTCTTGTTGTTGTTGGTAGTGTTTGACTCGACAGCTTTTAGGTATCCGCGTAGGCTCCTTCCTTCCAACCTCCTTGCCGAACGCCATGCTCCAGCATCGCATCATGCAAGGGTTATGGGTGCCGGCTAGCTGCGGTTTCGGCTTCCGGTGTTCGAGCGAACGCGGGTTTGTGATGGGTTTCCCTCTAGCTTGCTGCGGCGGGTGGCTTTTGTGTAAGAACAGGCGCGACTTGGCCCGAACGTTTGTGGGTTCCGAAGGAATACATCATGTTGCTGAACTCTGTGTCATCTGTGTTGGGAATCCTTGTGTGCGTTCCTGCAGGAGCCGGCGCATGCCGAAGCCTATCGTTTGCCGCACATTCCGTTGCAAAGCACCGTTTTCTCCGTGGTGGACGAGGTCTTGTCTTATTGCTTTTCCACTTGCGATTGTACTTCTCGTCTGTTCGTGGTAAGACTGCAGCGTGCACTCTTTCCGCTGAACTGCTGCAGACAGGTTGTTGCCTCAGATATTTGGGGGGCTGTTTCGTTTGCGCAGGGTTGACTCGGAACGAAAACTTGAGTGAGGTGCCATGCTTGTGTGATGCAAGCCTGTGTGCAGCTTGAGTGTTTTGAGGAAGTGGTGGGCAGGCCCCAGGAAGGTTTAAGGAAATTGAAATGGTATAATTTGATTTGGTGCCCGTGGCAGTTCGGCATGGGCTTGGGGTTTAGGGACTATAGTATTTCATCGACTGTAGCACAGAGCACACGGGGTAGTCTGAGCTCGAAGATCTGGGCGTTGTGCTTGGTCGAGGGCTGCGGAAGCCTGAGTACTTAGACATACTAGTCCGTAGGGTGTCTGAAACACGTTTCGTGTAATATATCACCTAAACTTGCACCAAGTTAAGGCCCCTGCACTGGGGTTCAGAGTTTTGGGTGCCGGGTCTCGCAAGTTTGGACTGTCGGTTCTGGTCCAAAGGTTTTAAGCTTCAGGTCTAGAGTTTTAAGTGTTCAGGGTTTGGGGCTTTAGGCTTGGCGTCCGAGGGTCTTGAGGTTGGGGAGTTGGGGATATTGGATTTGAAAGCTAGGCTTGAGTTTGCTGCCAGACGAAACTACGTACGGACTTGTGATCTGTATCTCCCGCTGAGTGACTGCAAAGGACTTTCAGAGCTTAGGTTCAACCTGACGTGAGTTGCATGAGGTTGTAGCATTCAACTGGGACGTGGCAAGTAATGGGCTTGCGTAATTAGTCAAAAGGTTACGTACTGCTCCTTCGTACAACTACAGCCTATACCCCGAACGCACACTAATCTCTTCTAATTATTAAGGCCCTTTCCGTAGAAGCCCAGCTACTTCTACAATAGGTGACTGAGTTATGGGTATGATGTGGTTTTTACTTCAACCGTTCAGGTGCCCAAATAGTACATACGTTCGCCATCTTTCGCCTCAGCGTAGTCCCTATATAGGTCCTTTTCCGGCAGAAGGTATACTATTTAAGCATGTGGACGCCTATGCCTAAAACCCTAAGCCCTTATGGTATCCTAAAAGAAATCTTATGCACTGGGCTTTAAAAGCTTGAACCGTATCCGGCTATATAGTACCCAAAATACCCCTATAGCCTTACTGCAAACCTTAAGGGAACCTTTACAAAGAAACCATTAAACCCTTTACGGAGCTTGAGCAGTACCCTGCTACATAGGTCACGGGGCTTCTCGGGCTACGCTCATCTCAGACTCAAAGTCGGTCCTTTTATAAGGCTTAGGGGCGGAGGGTCTAGGGGTTCCGGGGGTTTGGGACGTAGGGATTGAGGGGTTGAGGGGTTTAGGGGTCTAGGCTTTAGGGGTTTAGGGGTTTAGGGTGTATATGGGTTGTAAGGGTTTAGGGTTTTAGGGTCATCACTGGAGAATCAGGCAGAAGCCTAAACCAAGCAGTTCAGACACTACTGCATTCTTGTTGTGAGGCTTGGGACCGAAATTCCCAAATCCGGCCATTTTCGTTTTAAAGATACGGTATGAGCGCTACAAAAGGTACTAAAATGAATGCTACTTCAAGAGTTTTCGGTGGTTTAGGGTAAATATGTTTATTGTAAGGTTCCCGTGCCGTAAACCTTCCAAGTTGCGTATTTTTACTTAAAGTAGGCCCTAAACACATAGACTGTACAGGCTTCAACCAGTCGTTACCCGATGACTGCCTTCGACTACCTACCTTGCGAAACCGACGAGAAGATATTCACCATAAGCTAGATGCCCTGAGAAAACGCTTGATGACATTGTTTGCATCCAGCCACTTAGCCAAGGGAAGAGCGCAAAAATTGTTGGTTGGTCTTACGCCGCAGAGCCAGATAGCCCAACGCATGAACAATCAGAAAAGCGCACTCGGCTCGTGAATGATTATGCTTAGGAGAGAAGGTTATAATATTAAATTATCGTATAGTAAGTTATAGTAGTAGATTTTACCTGGGTATGTCGACCCAGTGAGCCTCACGTCTTAGCTGCGTCTCTTTTCAAGCGGTGTGCACGGAAGAAAAAGCAAGCCGGATCGTGTTATAAGAGTCATAATGGCGAACGGAAGGAAAACTCAAGTTAAATCCTCATTACGGACAAAGCAGGATTTTTGTCTAGCAGCAGCTACTCAAGGTGCAGCACGCCGCGTTTCCATCGTAGTTGTTCGTGACGTAGGTTGCGGTTGTTAGTGTCATGGCTTTACCAACTTCCACAGATCCCCACCATACTATGGAACCCTTATGGTAAATCTTAAACATTCTTTATAAGAAGATACCTTACATTTTGTGACATGCCATCTCATCTTTGGAATACTGCGGCAAGGAAGATAACCTCAGAGCCCAGGGGCATCTATAACGGAGATCCCACAGGCCTAGGCACCGATTAAAGTGGATCTTTGAAGGGGGTTCCTACAAAGTACGTGCCCTCAAACTAGAAGATCTACTTTCTGGATCTTCCCGGGGGACTGGGTCTAAGTACCCTTTAACACCAAAGATAGGATGCTGTAAAATTCTTCTCTCTAGATCCTCCACGGGCTGTGGCAAAGAATGGAGGTAACAGTGTCTGGAGCCATAAGATCTCTTGGACCAAGCGCCCAATCTCGGGTGGGTCTCAGACCATAAACCCTGATCTCGGAGCTTTAAACCCCGAAGCTCAAATACTCTAATCCCGCCGTAAGCCCATGACCCTTTGAGCGAGACCTTTAACCGAACCTGTTAAGACAGCCGAAACTCGAAAACTCTATTCCCTCAACCCTAAACCCTTAAAGCCCGAAGTCCCTAAGCTGTAAACCCTCTTCAGGCAGGTATCTGGACTCCTCATCGTCGGATGCGCTAGAGTAGAGGGGGGGCCATGTTTCAGGGCTCCATACATATATAAGTATATATGGGAATGCAGCCTCAATGGGAACGCAGCCTCATATACATATACATATATATATATACATATGGTTTAGGGTTTCGGGTTTAGATATATATATATATATGTACATGGTTTAGGGCTGTGTCTCGCGTGCACTGCCTGGCTCTGCGCACAGTCTGGGGCGCATAGCTTCGGCATAGCCGTTGACTACCCATAGGCCCCATAGTAGTTCCTTTTGGGGATTCCCTAGTAGCATCCTATGTATAAGCCACAAAAAGGAACTACTATGGGGCCTATGGGTAGGGCAACAGCAAGATCCCTGGACAGTTTGCGACATGCAGCCTTTTGAGCGAAACCTTTCTCAACTCTCAACATCTTGAAGACACAACCCTAAACCCTGAACCTTAAACCCTAAACCCTGAACCCTAAACCCTAAACCCTAACCGCGGGCCTCCTTAAGGCGTGGCCCCTTTGGCAGACGTTTCTCTTGGAACTGTAGGCCCCTCTCCTTGGAGGGTCCTTACTCAAAGGTTCATGCGACCTTGCAACTAGGGTCCTAGGGTTTCCTAAAAGGGTCCTAGGGTTTCCTAAAGGACTCCTGGAAACGGCTCCTTTCATTTAGGGTTTAGGGTTTAGGGTTTAGGGTTTCCTAAAGGTCTCCTGGAAACGGCTCCATAAAAGGGATCTACGTGAGTTTTACAATAGGGGTTTTAGGGTTGCTTAAAGGTTGTTGGTACTTGGTACCTAGGGTTATATAAATACGGCGACTCTACTTACAACAACTCATAACCCTCGTTAAGGTACTTAAACCTGCACTTATTATGTCCAATGAACCTCTAAGTCTTTTGATGTAGACCCAACATGCATGGCATTTCTGTGCAGGCGTGCTACCAAGAAGCCTTGCATCTCAACCCGGAGGCACCATGCAGGTTAATAATCTTGGTGCAAGTCAAAGCTATTCTTGGGTTCAGGGATGTTTAGGATATTTAGAGTATGCCAATTCCTGGTTGAATTTGGCGTCTCGAACTTCAGTTTAGGGCTTGGGTTGCTGTGCCACTTCATGCTTCAAGCAGTCTTTGCAGTGCTGCTGAGTGGGTCACGTGCTTGGTCCTTTCCGAAGTGCGGCATTTGCTGTTTAAGGGGTGGCTGCTTCATCAGGTTCCCAGCTGCGTAGTCCTCATTATAAGAATGCCGCGCGCTGACTAGAAAAAGTGACACTGCAGTGGTTTGTGGAACCTGGGAGAATCCGTCAAAACAAAGCTCCCGAGACAAAATGTAAAGTGTTGGCTCTTCTGTCGTGTAGATCCTTTAAAGGAAACGGGCTTCGCAAACCCTGATTACAGAGGGTCTTGGGTTTGGGGGCCAGAGGATGTTGGGTTTACGGAACATTTTAAGCGCCCTTTATAGAGCCATGATTACAGATACCAATAGCTTCAGGGTCAAAAATAGCCAACAATGACATACTCTCCCAAATACTAACCCTCAAAAAACGACCTTTATAGAAGCATCTAAGGAACCCTGCCACCCTTCTATAACTCTTTAAAGGAACCCTGTTCGAAGTATCACGTCCCTAAATTGCGCGCTGTATGTTTCAACGGATACTGTAAACCCTTAACCCTAAAGCCTAAGCCCTAAAATTCCACGCATGAAGTCTTGTGCACCCGACCCCCGCAAGGATCCAAAAGGGGGTTACTAACTATAAAGGTCTTAGTAATTAGGGTTATACATAGGGTAAACCCTGGAAAAAGTAGGTTTTTTTGGCTTCCAGGAGTTCTTTGGAAGGCTTGCTACTTAAAGGTTCATGGGACTTAGTAATCAGGGCTACAAATAAGGTAACCGTACTTATAGCCCCAATTAGGGTACTTAAAACTGTACTTATTACGTCCCATGAACCTCCAGGTACTAAGTACAAAGGTAGTCTAGACCCCCAAATTGGGGGTTCTGCTTTCTGGATCCTCCCGTGGGTTTGGGCAGCCGACAGCGCACAAGTTGAAACAAAGTCAAAACGCCTACCCACCAGTCGCTAGGGTGTTGCAATTCATTTCTGTAGTGGAAGGATGTTTAGGGTTGAGGGTTTGGGGTCTTGGGTTTGAGGTTGGGCCTGGGTTTAGGGCAGTTGCAACATCTACTCGAGGACTTGGTCATATGGGCTGAACTTATAAGTAAGCTAGTTGGTTTAATCCTGAAGGAAAGCCTAACAAGGAACCGAGAAGGGTGTTTTGTGGGATTCTGGTATGGGTTAGGATTCAACTATTGGGGCGTTTGCACTTCCAAACCATAGACTTGACATGACATCGTCGCAGGATAAATCTGTGGAAGAGGCGTTCGGCGCTGAGACAGGAGGGAGTGCGTGCCATCTGCTTAAAGGACAACGGTTTTTTGGCTCATGCGCTCAGTCCCTCATATCATCATCAGATCGGTCTCGTTTTGCAGATCGGTGCATTCAGTGTTCTGCTTAAGTCTAGTGACGGATCACGGCTACATGGTTCATGAGCAGACTCTGTTGGAGTAGTCGTAGTTGACCTGCAACTCCAAAGCCTAAGATTCAAAGCTCCAATTCACAGTTACGGATTTGTATTGCCGGTCTCTGACCATGGCATTCGCCTTTGTGTGCGCATTGTCTTCTAAATGTGAATATGTGGGTGTGTGTATATATATATGTATATACACATGTAAAGGACTGTTGAACCTGTGTATGCGAATACACACATCGAACGTATTCAAGTCAGTTTCTCTCAGGTCTTTAAACCCTAAACCCTAAACCCTAAACCGGTCTCAGGTCTTAAACACCAAGTGTTGGGAGTCAGCAGTTTCTAGATCCCGTTGAGCCACCGGTCGCCGCAACCAACTTGCCCCTCAAGCCTCAAACCTGCTCCTAAGCCTACCATCCATAAATCCTATAAACCCTAAACCCAGACCCCCAGATGGATCTAGAAAGTAGAACCCCTAATTTGGGACCCTATACTACTAAAGGCTCTTTCTAGGAACCCCCATTAAGGGATCTACTTTTTGGATCCTCCCGGGGGTCTGGGAAACCCTAAACCCTAAACCGCTAACCTCATAAACCCTACCAGCAGCTCCTGGGGCATTTTTCTAAGGTTGAACCCATGGGCCCCTAACATGGGAACTTAGCGGATTCTAGGGTCCCTTCAGGGTAACTATAGGGTATATAGTAGGTATATTAGGGTCCCAGGGTTAAGGGCCCATACTAGGGGCCCATGGGTTCAACCGTAGAATTATAGCACATCGGGCGCACCCGGCTACTTAGTTCCCCAATACCCCACCTTTAAACTTTGTGGGGTCTTATAATATAAGGGTTTAGGGTTTAGGGTTTAGGGTGAGTCTTATAATTTAGTACTAGTCTGAAAGTTTAACCTTTCATGTCCCTGGCTTATTGGGAAGTAAGGTTAAGCTCGATGTCAGGCATGTGGCTTTACCCACTTACCACCTTGCATTGTTCTTGGGGACTTTCTGTGGGGTGCTTCACATCTCCGCGTCTTCTGGCTCTACCTGTGGCCCTAAAGACCTACCTTTTGGAAGGAACTATACAAAGATACCATAATACTGCTGAAAGCCTACAGCTAGGTCCCCTGTGGCCCTAAAGACCCACCCTTTTTTGAGGAACTCTACAAAGATACCATAAATAATCAGGAAAAAATAGGTCTTTCGGCTTCAGATGTTCTTTGGAAGGCTTACTACTTAAAGGTTTCTTTGGCTATACATAAGGTAGCTATACTTATATTTACTTATAAGCCCCAACTAAGGTACTTATAACTGTACTTATTAAGTCCCATGAGCCTCCAGGTAGGATGGAGGGACTTCGCAGGCATGGTAGTGATAAACCCTGGGCCCTGGCATCATACCCCAAAGTTCCTAAGGTCCTAGGGGTTTCGGTTATAGGGTTTAGGTGTAGGGTTTTGGGGTTTTGGGTTTAACCCTAAACCCTAAACCCCTAAACCCCTAAACCCTAAACCCCTAAACCCTTAGGGTTTAGGGTATAGGGCTTAGCGCTCTTCGTCTCCAAAGCCTTAGATCCAACAGGAGAAGCCCAGCCCCGAAGCCCCGCACCCCTAAACCCTGTAGAAGTCTGAAGATGCTCTTGAGAATCCTACACCCTCACCGCTTCGGGCTTAAAGCTTTAGGGATATTTAGGGGTTTGGGGGTTTTGGGTTTTTTGTCGTTTTGGTTTTTTTGTTGGTTTTGGTGTTTTTTTTGGTTTTGGGGTTGTTTGTGGTTTTTGGGTTTAGGGGTTTGGGGTTTTTAGGGTTTAGGGACGATCCAAAAAGTAGATCCCTTAATGGGGGGTTCCTAGAAAGAGCCTTTAGTAGTATAGGGTCCCAAATTAGGGGTTCTACTTTCTAGATCCTTCCGGGGGTCTGGGTTGTTATAGTTGGGTAGCATGTTGTATTGTTATGACTTATGAGTACTTCGAGCCCAAGGAGGTGTAATGCTATCCCGACCATGGACTAACCCCCTTAGGCGCAAGACCCCGAAGCCCAAGAATTTAAATTTTTCATACGATCCCGACCATGGACTAGAACCCTTATACCCGCAAAATCCCAAACCCCCCAAACCCCTAAAACCCTAAAAACCCTTAACCTCAAAACCCCTAAACTCCAAAACCACTAAAACCCAGAACCCCCAAACCCAGAAGTCCTAAGCCAAAAGAAAAAAACGCAAAACCCCTTCATTCAAGGCTAGAGCGCTGCCTCCAGCGTAAGCGCGGTGGGGGTGGCGGCGGCGCGCCCGCCGGCGCCGGCGCGGCCCCGTCGCCCGGGGCATGCTTGCTCTGTGTGTTTTGCGTTGGGTAGTTCTCTAAATTAGGGTCCCTTTTAGGGTTCCCTGACCCAGACCCCCGGAAGGATCCAAAAAGTAGAACCCCTAATTTGGGACCCTATACTACTAAAGGCTCTTTCTAGGAATCCCCCTTAAGGGATCTACTTTTTGGATTCTCCCGGGGGTCTGGGTAGGGGTTCTATTTGGGTAGTTCTCCGACTTAGGGCTCCACTTTAGGGTCCTCTACTGAGAAGGGTGCCCCGCACTTCCATGAAGGCAAGAAACCCCTCTGACACCTGTAGAACCCCCTTGAGGCTTAGGGTTTAGGGCTTAGGGAACCCTTCTCAAGTTATTAGTATAGGGGCCTGAATGATTCTACCTCTACTATTGTGAGGCTTCCTGATTAGAAATATAGTATACTACAACCCCCAAAAGCTTTTTCTAACTATTAAGGCTCCTACATCAGCGACCCATAGTTGCAACCCCCTTCGCCTACTGTTGGTCCAAGGTTAGAAGTATGAGCCCCTAATATGGACCCTGAGGCTCTAGGGGACCCTTAAGGGTACATATAGGGTACATAGTAGGTGTATAAGGATCCCAGGGTTACGGGCCTATACTAGGGGCCCATGGCTTCAACCTTAGATTGGTGCATCCCTTCCCTCTGACATGCCAGGGCAACGGGTGACCTCCGCACGGCGGCCATGCCATCCCCCGGGTGCCCTTGGCGTTTAGGGTTTAGGGTTTAGGCTTCAATACAGCGTGAAAATTTAAGCGTATAATGTAGGAACCTGATTAAGAAACCCGGGCCCTATAACCCCAATATTAGGCTTCATCTTAAGAACCCTAATAAAGACCCCAACCCCACTATATTCGTATTTCATACTAAGAACCCGAAAAAACAGTGTTTTTTTTAAAAAAAAAATCAGGCTCCTATATTAGGGTTTTTAAAGGGTTCAGGCTTGGAGCTTTTAGTTGTCAGGTGTCTACGTAATCCAACGAGGATCCTGCTTTCCTAACATAGGGGCCTAAGTAATTAATTACCAATACTATTTTA
>CAJNDV010032116.1:14498-36708 GCA_905221635.1 Symbiodinium sp. CCMP2456 | reverse complement strand
TTGAGGCCTCTTATGATGATCGTACATGACGAAAGTGCTGTAAATACCAAGTCAAACGGATGTGCTCTTAAGATGGTTCTGAGCAAGTGTAGGTAGTAGGGGGGGCCGCCTACTACTACTACTACTACTACTACTACTACTACTACTACTACTACAACGACTATGACTACGACTTCAGCACGACTGTCACGACTACTACGACTACTACGACTACTACGACTACCACGACGACTACGACTGCAGCGACTACGAGTGCTACGACTACCAGGACTACTACGGCCACTATGACCACTGCGGCCACCACGACCACTTGCTTGCACAACCGCCACCAGCGCTTGTCCCCCTGCCCACTACCGCTGGCTGCCGGTTTAGCGAAGATGTGGAGCATGAGTATATCAGTAGAAGGTTGGTGAACCTGATTTTCGATAAGGTTTGAGATTTCGGGGTTTGTGACTGCAGATATTCAGTGCTACCCGTCTGCGTCTACGGATGATGATGGAAGGGTTTGTTTTGGGTACATGCATGCAGTCGTAGTGTTTTGACTTCGAGAGTTGCACGGCTAAGGCATGTGAATTGCATCTGGGCACTGAGAGGGAGCTGTCCTGAGCTTCGTGCTCTTCGTTTGAACTCGATGTCAGCTCCTCCAACAGTCAACCTGCATCGCCACAGATGGAAAAATGCCCCCGTCTCAAGCGCAACACTTTCGAGACTGGCACTGCGTGATTTCGGGCCACAACTCTCCTGTGGACCGTTGTTTGTCTGTGGAGGCATAAGTTGCATGTATGGGGTGAGTACACGGCCAGTTTCGTGGAGGCTTGCGGAAACAGATTTCGCCAGCAAGATTCCAGAATGGGGGGAAGTGGTTGACGGTTTGCACCTCAGCAGCGACATGCGGCATCGTAGAGTATGCGCGATCTATTGAAGAGGACATCGACACCTTCTGACATGCCTTGAGATCTTAAGCTAAGACTTTGCCCTGATTGAGCCGGAGCCTGTCAGAACCGCGCTTTGAGAGTGCATGAAACGCGAGGATCGACCTATGCCTCGATGAGCTTCGCGAAGGCTTCCGAAGCTTACTGCCTTTGCCGCGGGCATGAGCAGCATTGCTTGGACATGCTTTGACCCATGGTGAAGATACTATCCAAGACTCTGCAATCAGCTGTGATTTCGGCGCGTCTGGAGTCTGGCCAGTCTCGTGTGTGACACAGCATCACCATGCACGAAAAAGCCCCACGCCCATACATGACAACATGGTCATATGCAGGAAGGTGTTCTGGCTGGCTGGCGGGGTATGTTCAAGCGATGCAGATTCATTCGGGCCACTGCCATTGGCACATATACTGGTGGCCGGTTCAAGCCTGGTTACCATAGTCTGTTACCGTAAAGAATTCCCGTGCCTTGGTTTCTAGGCTCCCCAGGATTGTTTCAAGACACGAAGAAGCGACGGTCCTGCAGGGGCCCGGACTTGGCGTTCTCAAAGCTTGCTGCCTCAGCTGTGGCATTCTGTCTCACTGGTGGCTTCATAATACTTGTGCGCACGGGGACTAGGATCAAGTAGAAGGATGCGTTTAGCCAACCTGCCTGCCCCCCAAGTCTGGACAAGGTGAACATGCCATCCTCTTTGTGGGTGTTTGCGCTGCTCGGTCAAAAGTTCTTGCGAGATGGCTCCTAGCCGGTGTTAGTTCCGACGGAATCAGCTGCAAGCAGGAGTTGTGAGTCCAAACAGAGGTGCGACCGCGAGGGCACGCGCAGAAGCGAAGGAGGCGCACCTGTGAAGTTGCAATGGCGGGTCGAATTGAGACCATCCGGGCCTCGACCAGTCTTTCAGTCATTTCCTGGTTCGTGAAACCATTTCCGCGGACAGACCCTCTGCATTCTTCTGCGAATAGATTTCAGGCGACAGGGTGGTGGCGAACTTCTCACACCCCGAGGACTGCGCGTCAGTTGATGTACCGATCTTGGGCTTTGGGGGTCTTGCCGTGCTCTGACTTGTGCTCTCCACGACAGGAGGCCAGCAGCATTTGTTATCATATGTTTAGCAATCAGTCTCGTGCTCAAGCCTCAGCCGAGGTTTATCCAACAGGGCCGATGAACCATGTGCTGGGTCTTGTGCAGTTCAGCCATGGATTCTTCACTCCGAACCAACTCTGCCCTACATTCCGCCATTAAATTGTCTGGAGGCAAGCTAGTTTTTGGATTTCTTTCTGTGCCTGGCCAGGCACCAAGGCCCGCTTGAAGTCTGGATACTTGCGAATGTGCATGTTGTCGTGAGCCTGTGAGGAGTTCCAAGACGTTACTGTGGAAGACACGCAGGATGGCAGGCTCAAGCAGTCATGGGGTAATATTGTAGTTTCCTTCTGGGTCTGCTCGTGTCTTGCATGCAATGCCAGAAACTGCTAGCAGGAGCAGATTAGAGTCGAAGCAGGTACAAAGTGACCTTTCTGCCATTGACGCCTGGGAGCTGCGACCTCAAAGAACACCAAATGCAAATCAGGGAGCCAAAGATGCGTCCTGTCCGAGCTGACGCAGCCCAAGTTGCTGAGGCTTCAGTCTCAAGATCTCCATCGGACCGGAAGGGTCGGAGGAGGCCGCTCACAGATGGGATGCGTGCCCGAGATCGGAAGTCAGCTCACAAGTCGAGAACTTCGCTGGCTAAGAAGTTTTTACGAGTCGCATATGGTAGCCCAAGAACGCACGCGACTCTTTACAAGGCGCCTCTGCTTGACATGGTGACCGACTGACAATCTTATGAGATCTTATGAGTAGCCCTTCGCAACCACAGTGCAAGGATTTGGCAGGGTGCCCCTTCATCCTGGAAGCCTTCGCCTTGGAGTGCGCAGTTTGTGGGGTCACTGCACCAAGCTCTGAGTCGCCGCAAAACCCGAGCTGCCGTGTCAGTACCGCTCATACTCTGAGGTGAGGCCGCCGGCGGTGTACCACGCAATAGGGGTGGCAATCCCGGCACGGCTTTCTTTCTGCTGAACGTGCACGTACTGGCCAGAGTGTGGAGTGAGGGAGTCATGATAGTTCATGTGGCCGCCTCGAGTTGCTGAAGCCGCTGTGATAAGTTTTCGATGTCCAGCGACGGATGACCCTCCTTTGGCCAGGAACCGGAGTCGGAGGGCAAACCGCAGCTCGGTGCGCTTGTTGCTGGAGTAGACAGCGCAGTAGTTTCTGCTTTGGTGACGGTAGCTAGGAGGTCGCGCGTGCTTTATTATGCGATGTCCGCGTTGTGCCAGTTCTTGTCGCAGAAATGTAAGCAAGCACGAGTGTGTTTTCATTCACCGCCGCAACTCTCCAAATGCACGCCGTGGTGCAGGTGCAGGCATGGCAACTCTGCCCCGAATCTCAGCAGAGAGACGTGCAGTGGTTTGTCTTGCTACACAGGCGTTTTGTTCCACTGGGCTAGTAGTGACGCGGCCCGTCTCGCTGGTGCCAAATGGGACATCTTGCTATTAGCCGCTCGAGCTCCAAAGGCGTGGGATCTCAACGGAACGAAGACAAACCCACCGAAAGTTTAGCGTCGAACCTGCATTAAGGTCTTGGCGAGACGGACGCTTCTCAGACTGGACGGTGCAGGTTCGCAGGTTTTTCCTTGTCCACAGGAAGAGGCTTTGGTCCCGAGACCCGACAGTAAGGTCGTGAATAGGCTCGTAAGGTCCCTCCCGGAAGGTTGCAACAAAAGCATGGCAAGCACTTAGCAATAATCCTAATCGAAGCAGTGTGCCAGAGGTTGGTGAGAAGACCTACCACTTGCACGCCTTTCTGCTGGCACTTGCACTCAGCTGTTTCTCAGAAAAGTGCCCAGCAAGTGCGAGGCGGCGGTAGGGCGATCTTTGCACTCTGATCTGAGGCGCGTGCCTCGTTATTCTTTGAAAGCCACATGAGCCTGGTCCTCAGTGGAGCTCCTTAAGATGAAGCTCTATGACGGATGCTCCACAGCCCCGCAGTACTGCTTGTGCTTTCCGAGTCTCCTCAGGCGGAACAGGCCAAAAACAAAACAACACTTCAACAAATTCATGAACGAAGCCTAGAAGCCTCCTGTCCTCGCCGAGGCATGGCGTCCCGGGCAGAGTCCGAGAAGGCCAAGGGCAGCGACCTGAGCGAGGCCGGGGCCCGGGGCTTCTTCTTTTTCTCTTTTTTTTGGGGCCTTTTGAAGGAAGCCCTTGTCAGTCCCGCTCCTTGAACTCTCACATTGCTGTTGGCAGCTTAACTGAGTAGGTAGCTATGCAGCTAGCAGCTCGCTGGATTGAGGGTTGATAGTCGAGTCGGCGGGAGTTTTCGACAGGTCCACGGGTGGGTCGATTTGATGTTTTGATCTTTGGTTTAGTGACTTAGCGACAACTGAGTTTTGATACGCGCATGTATGTCAGCTCTGATGTTGCAGGTGCTGCCCCAGTCGTGCCATGCAGCCTTCGAGGACACTACGGCTTCATGTGTGCAACCAGTCTTGCGGAGTTTACAGCCCAGAGGTAGCTGGATCACAAGCTACGGACGGCATGTTTGCGATTCTCGGTGCCACTTTCATGAGGATGCCCTCGATTTCATGTACTCAGAGAACCAAGCTGCCTTTGAGGCGCCTGCGTCAAAGGCACCGAGGGCAGAGATGACCTTCGCTGACTGCGAGTCTCTTGTCTCGCTTGAGGCGCTGCTCCTTCTCAAAATTGCAGACATCCTTGGCATCAACAGTCTCTTCGACGCGATGGGCCGGCGGATCGAGGCAGACACATGATGCGCAATGAGGTTGACGCGCGGGTTTTGCCCGCCGAGACGTGCGCACGCATGAGCTGGACCGATGTCGACTGGCCCCTGAGTCCGATTCCAGCACCTGGACTCAAGCACCCGCGATTCGAGTAGGTGCCAGCGGTTCTCACGTCGCCGGTTCGAGCACCGTAGATTCCAAGCACCATCCCAGATTCAGGCATATGCGATTCGAGCACGCGATTCGAGCACACACGATTCAAGTACCTGTGCACTCCACGTGCGAGGGTGTGTCGGGCTTGGGATTGCGGTTGAGGGTTTCAAGGATTCAGGGTCTGGGGTATCAGGTAAGCAGAGTCAGTTGTGGAAGGCTTGAGAGTTTAGGGTTTAATGCTTCACAGTTTTAGTTTTTTTGTTAAGGTTTTCGGGTTTAGGATTTCAAGGCTCAAGCTTTGTGGCTTTCGGGTTCGAGGGTTTAGGGTTGGCTTTTTCGGAACACCAATCCCCAAAATATTCGGCAACCTCGCTGTCTCCATGTAGGGGGGGTGGTCGTAGTTGCTTTGTGAGTGAGACAATGTCTACAATGATATTTCTGCTCAGTTGATTGAAGGGGTCATAGGCTTGTGTGCTATCGTGGGCTTGAGCCCAATCTACTCCCGGACCGACCGCCGGCCCCGCTGCACGAATTCACAGCGCGCGAATGCTGAACCGGGTTCTTGCCTGTTTGTGCAGATGTTGTGACGGAAAGTGCTCGAGGCCCAAGTTTGGAGGGCCTTTTTTGGAGTTGGGGCTGGGGAGGACGGACAGAAGGAAGGAAGAAGGAAAGGTAAGAAGAACAGAGGTTGAGGGAATACTGAACGGGAATAACGAAAGCAAAAGTAAAAGACACAGCCAACAAACGAAATAATAACGACACGGCGCAATAACTCAAAATATCACGAAAACGATATGACAGAACGAAAGAGATAAATAAGTTAATAACGAAAGAAATGATTAAACACGAAAGACATAACGCCAGAACGAAACAACTAATACGTAACTTACGAAAGCGCGACCTAAACGGATAAAGAGCGAAGGACACAAACAGAACGAAGCAACTGCAGCAATAAACACAGAAAACATCATTAGATTTAGAAAGAATGAAAGGACAACTGCAATAAAGCCAAAGAAGGACCACAAGACATGATGAGGAAGTAGCCAACACGCAAAAGAGGTCATTACAACATCAAGTAGCACATGAATAAATAGAAGACAGAAATGCAGAAATAAAGAGCTACATAAAGAAAGAGCGAACAACACACAGAACGAACTAAGACCAGAACGAAATATCTAGATTCGAATGGCTAAAGAATGAATAACTAAGAAAAGCACGACAGGTACAAACAAATAACGCAACCACGACAAGGACGACAGAAAGCACCATTTGTTTCGGCTCCTGAAGCTTCAGGTTTTGTACGAAGTTGCGATCGGCGACGCTTTCACACGGGAAGCGTTTCTGCGTGTTGAAGCTCGAGCCGTTTTACATTCCCCGTGCTTGCACCAGGACCACCTATACCTTCAAAGGTTCTTCCTAGCAAAAACGGGATCTTGCTTTTCAGAGTTCCACAGTGACTTGACACAAAACAAGATCCTGCAACAAAACTGCGTAGCAACGAAAATGCCTTAGGAAAGCATGATTTTGCTAGTAAAAGCTCTCTGAAGGCATAGGTTATCCTGTCAGAAACACAGAGAATGCAGCGATCAACTTGAGTTTCACCGTGTAGACATTTTTTGTTGAGAGATGGTCGCCCATCGTAACCTCAGAAATTTAGATCCCCCCGGCCACCGAATCCCAAATCTGTGCACAAACGGATCAGGCTGCCTTTGCCGATACGGCGCCTCTCCTGCTGGAGCAGTACTGCCGCTTTCACATTCCAGGCACGGATGATGGCGAGAGCCTGAGAGCCCCAGGCATCCCAGGGCCCAGGCTGTTTTGGGTGCAGTTTAGTGTGGGATGACAGCTGGACTGCCAGGATGCCCGGAACAGAGGCAATCTTAGACGTGAGCGTCTATGTCTGCGTGTAGGCACTTAGTGTGCGCTGAGGTGCCGCTCTCCGCCAAATCCGTGATGGTGCAGTCGATCTGATCGTCAAAAAGTGGCGCGCTCGGTTTGTCCGCGTGCCGAGCAAAAGTGCTGTCTTCCCGCGTTCGCGTTACATCTGAGCCGTCTTCAGGTTTCAGCCTTTTGTGACGAACAGCGACATGAAGACGGCATTGTTGCCACTCGCCCCAGTCTGTGTTGGAGTGCAGGGCGGTTCTGCATGACCATGCAATATCCGAGTTGCCTCAAAAGTTGTCGGATGTTGGTGGCGCAGAAGACGAAGCCACAGCAGTCGATGAACCCTCGCAGCCGCACCTCGAGACAATCCCTTGTTCGGAGATGCGAAGACTCGATGGCTGTGGTCGTGACAGAAGAGGGAGCTTCCGGGGGAAACATTGCCCATGTTCAGGTTTTGCCATGCACAGGCTTCCCGCACACTGTTAAGACTCAGCAGTTGGCAAGGCCATCGGTTTCCGGTAATGCCCAGGCGTCTTCCTGCACGAGTCTTGGCCGAGATCTTGGATGCTGACGAGCTTCTCGTCGAGAGCGAGGAGACGGGTTTGCCATTGCCGAGCTGCAATTTCAATGATGGGCCTTGCGTGCAGCCCTTGCGTAGGATGCAGTCTATGACTTTGTTCTGGATCGTCTTCAGCTGGGGGAGTCCACGGACTTGGAGGGAGCATCCTCCAGCGGGGCTCTCGGGAGTTCCGCGAGTCTTTGGGCTTTCCGGCCGCCAGAATGAATCAAGCAGGTTTTGTACAGCCAGGACAGGACAGAAGCCAGACGCTCCAGCCGAAAGGCCCGAAGCCTCAGAGAGTGCTGCTTTTGCATGCAACAATCTAAGGCCATGGTCCTGAGTCCCGTTCGGAGCCTCTGGAGACAGGGAAGGCAGGGTGCGGTGTAGAGTGGCGTGTGCCTGAACGAGGCTGAAGCAGTGCCAGATCCAACAGCAACATCTCAGACCCAGAGCATGTAGGTCTGTACCGGGCTGGAGGGGAGTTGCGATCTTGTATGGCCACGGAGGAGGAGCATTGTGGCAAGTTCCCAACATAGCATCCACAGGCGAGCACTTCGCGCTTGGATTATATGGATGAGAGTGATGAGGAGGCACGATTGTCCTATCCTTGCTTTTCAAAACAGGGTCAGACCTACGTCCACAGCAGGGTGCTCTGATGGAAGCAGCCGAGGCTCTCTGGGACGAAGTGCGGTGGGCCTATCTCAGCTCCCGGAAGTTCGCCCAGGTCGCCCTCCTGTGGGGTGCCGGGCGTTCGGGGTTCTGGGTTTCGGGGTTTAGGTGTTTAGTGTTTTAGGGTTTAAGGTTCAGGGTCGGTTTGGGTTTTAGGCAACTAGGGTTTGGGGTTTAGGGTTTAGTTCGTTCAGGGTTTAGGGTTTAGGGACTGCGCAGCGATACGCAGACAGAAGTACTTCCGCTTGCACTTGCAAGACTGTTGGCAGTCTTGTCCTTTACTAAGGCAGGTTTCGAGGTGCCTGCACTTCAGTTGTCTGCTCGGCAGGCCCTGGCGCTGCACAAGACCCTTTTGAAACCACAGGCCAGGGCTGGTTCTCTTTTGCTAGGCTCTTGGCCTATCATCCCTGTGCTGCGAGGTCACTCTTCGTGCGCTGACTGCCGCGATCTTGGTGACGGGTTGTGCCAACGACAGCAGCGGTCAGAGGATATGGCGGCTCCGGTAGCCACTTCCCATACCTGCTTCGCATCTCCGGGATGTTTTTTTTGAGGGACGATGGGTCAGACTGTCAGGCTCGGGCTGCGCGCTTCGATCTCGGAGGCATCGGCTGGCCAGTCCCGTTCTACCCCGCTTGGTCCGTGCGACATTGAGAGCACTTGCGAAGAGAGAGTTGCTGCGCACCTGCAGCCGAAGCTTCGAGCATTGTGCAGCATGGCAGGTGCAGAGGCATTTGCCACTCTTGGTTACCAGGCTGTCGTGGGGTACTCAGTTCCCGTATACGTTCTCGTCGTGAATAAGGCATTGCTTCTTCTCTTTGATTTGCACTCGCACTGGCGGGTTCCAGGTGCCCCGGAAGCCGATCTTGCCTCCCGGGGTGCCGCAGTCTCAGTCTAACTAATCAGCACGCAGTTTGGTAGAAATGCCCGGGGGCCGAAATTACCGCCTTTGAATGCAGCTCTTTGCGCCGCCAGAGGCCACCACCAAGCTCAACAGAAATCGATTTCTGTTTTCACTACGCGCACTCTGCAACTTGGCGAGCAAGAGTATGCCACCAGTGTGCCAATTCCCTTTTGCGGGATCTGTTGCCGGTGTATGGTACTTGGTGGTGGCAGGGCTGCCGAGCAGCTGAAGCCGCATTGTCGATGCGAAGGTTAACTGAAAATTGTCTCCTCGACTCCCCAGAACTCTGTCACTTCGGCTCCAACCGTGAAGACAGCACAGCAGTGCAATATCTGCTTTCCACGGCTGCAAGAACCCCGAACCCAGATTTGATCATAAGTGGGTCTCAGACCCGCCACAACGTTCAATCTGGGCCAAGGAGCAGTACGCGTGCGGGCAGGCCTTCGCCACAGTTGTGTGACGCTGCGCAAGCTGAACCAAACTTGGTTTGTAGATGTTCTCGGTGCCATCCGACATTTTTCCCTGCAGGCACTTCGTTCGCAGCCAAAGCGTATTGGCGACGTGGTCCTGCGGGTCGCGGGGGAGCTGCAGAAACGCGTATGCCAACTGAGTGGCGTCAGCTTCCCACCAAACACCACATCTGTTGAGTTGCCCTTGGCATCTGGCATGCGGCATAGTGCATACTTCTTTGGTCTGCATAAGCGGAGTATTGTAGAGTAGAATACAGCGGCGCTGTGGGTCCTACCAGCTTCTGTGTCAGGGCCTCTCGGTCTTTCGTGTAGTAACAAACTTCAAGGCTGGTTCAAGCTTCATACAGGGAGCTGAAGTGCGTCTCTACAATGGCCTCGTAATGGCCTGATGTTTCCTCTTACTTTGATTTGAGCATATTTGAGCAGTGTTTGCCAATAGCTTTTTCATGTCTTTTCCCGTAAATCTTTTCTGCTTGCCTGCAGGTTCTTGTCTTCCCGGCCGGCACTGATACCGGTGTCGCCAGGCCCGAATGACGAGTGACTGGTGCATCTTTGCACCAAGAAAGACCGTGCGAGTACTTGCGTGATTTTTGCTCTCTATTTACATGACCAGACACTTGTCAGGGGGTCCCTCTCGGTCTTCCTTGAGGCACTGACTTCGTCCACGGGGGAGTTCTGGGTATTGGAGCATTGTGAGTTGCATGTAGAGACAAGCAGCCTAAGCTGGAGGTTTTGGGAAGTTGACTTGCTGCGATGAACAGTCAACCCAAACCTGTTCTCATGAACACTGTTTTGCATCTATGTTCTTCCGCTTGCTGTCTGGTCGAACGTTAGTCCACTGTACTGGCTTCGAGTGGCTGGTTTTCCATATTTCCTGCACTTGCCTAGCATCGTCGATCTACTCACAAGTTGTCCAGCACCGCGCTATTGTGGCCGGCCTCTTCCATTGCGATTTCTCCATGTGTGAGGCTGTGCCTCAACCGCATTGGCCTCGCGATTGGGAGTTTGCCAACATAAGGTCTGGAGCGGTCATGCAAGACTCCTGCGCAGGATTATGCTCGTAGTTTCTTGCCGGCAGGTATGGCATTGCTTGCATGAAGTGGCCCTCAGGCTGGTCGAGATTTGGACGAACAACTCGTTTTGCTTGGAGAATATCAGCATAAGTTAGCTAGGGCACTCGAAGCTTCGCTTTTTCAACCTTGCCCGTTCAGAAGCGTCTTCGGCGAGGCAGTGGCGAGACTTGCCCCGCTCCAAAGAAGAAGAGCGACCTCTGGACCTTCAAGGTGTGGCCGTGGCTTGCATTTTTTCTCCGGCTCTTTACGGTTGGCAAGAGGTTTCGTCCAGCCGAGACTTGGCATGGTTCAGCCAGTTCATTCCGTGGCCTTGAAATCCTCGGACGCTTACACACAAATTCGTAAGCTGTCGACATTTTTTCTGGACCTTTTCCGTGTCCTCAGCAGCTCTCAGAACTTGTTAGTTTGCACTTTTCAGGCCAACCGACTTGATCGCGGCTGGCATGATTTCCTAGCACCTGGAGAGATTCATCGGTTCCTGGGTACTGGACTAAGCTCATGGTGCTCTAAGTGGTCTCGTACGATCTGATCTAAGTACTGCCATGCTAGGACAGCAACTCTCACTGGGTTTCGGCTTGCAGTGTTCTCACGACAGGCACATTCGATTAAACTACGAAGCTATGTGCCACGATTTGCAAAGATGCCGTTATCGCGATTCGCTGCGGTTCAAGATGGTCTACTGTAGAATATTTTCTATCTCGCTATCGAAATGCTTTCCAGCGCAAGCTGAGCTGGGCATTGCACGATGCGATGCGGTGATGTATGATCGTCTGACATGAGGTGTAGCCGGTCGGCTTACATAGTACATGGCTCCGAACAGGCCGCAACTTTCGGCCAAGCAGAGGTTGATCAGTTTGACCGCTGAGGCCCGGATGGCTTTGTTTGCATCCGCGGCTCGCTGGAGCAGGAGTGCTTAGGCTTGACGCCTGAGATTATTTGGGGGTTGGGTGGGAATGGCAGAGTGTAAAAGATCAAGCAGCAGTCCAAGTGCGATCCTGTTGCCAACAAGGTCGTGCATTCTTGCTGAATGCACAAAGTGGACACAGTGGCTATTCAGGCTCGCATATTCGTGTCGTGCCCTACGGGTTGCTTGGCCAGACGGCTGAACGGAGACCAGGAAAATGTACTACTTTTTTTTCGTTTTGATTTTTTGTGCTTCGTACACATTGTGCTCTTTTGCGCTGGCATTTCTGCTCGTTTGGTGCGTTTTCACTGCCTAACCGCACATCCCTGAGTTTCTTCAGCGGGGCAGCCTGGAACTTGGTGGGTGCGGAAATGTGCGAAAGGTCAGTCTCAGGATTTCAATTTACAGTTGTTTGTAGTTCTACTTTTTCCCGAGAGCTTCGTGATGAGCTTCCTGTGCGGAGGAGGTTTGGCTGTTTGGATGGCAGGATGTGATGATGTTGATGTCAGGTTGTCTCCTAGGTTGCCGTGAGGTTGCCTGGCATGATGTGAGGTCTTCAATATTTACGTTCTTATCTCGTGTCGTTTGACGCTCAGGGCAGGGCTAGCGGGAGTCACTGCGTATCGTAAAATGGCGCTGCGCGCGTGGTGCCGTGATAATTCGTCCTTGGATTTCACAACGCCGCTCCTGGCGACCCATTGTAAACTTCAACACACGGGTCTCCAAATCACAACCCTCTCAGTATTACCGGTGTCCGGGTGCTGCGGTGCTGCTCGATTTTGGCCTCGAAAGTTTTGAATCCCGCCAGTACTTGGGGCGATGTGATGTCATGTGTCTTAATCCCAACAGTTGGGGGAGAATTTTGGCCGTACTGATGAATCCAAGCTGAATCCCGGCACTGCATGCGGGGAACTATGCTGGTCGTGCGAACTCGACGTTGGCGCGTGGTGCCGTGACGATTTTTGGGAAAAGGTTTGCTCAGTGGCTTGAATTCGAGAATCTGTAGCTTAGCTTTCCCAAGAGCCGACAAGTCCCTGTTGTCGTGCAGGTGCACCTGGTGATGCTGCTGGATCTTCCGCCTGCCGCCGGCCGTGGGTGTGGGGATCTCGGGCGCAGCTGTTACTCGGCCGAGAGCCTGCTTCTCTACTGGAGTGGGAACTGCTTGACCATCCTGTGACCCTGGCGTCAGTCTTGTAGTTCTTAGCGATGGAGCACACGTGCTGTAGACCTCCGAGACAGAAGCAAGTCTCAAAGTGCAGCTTTGGAAGAGTCAGGCCGCGGGTCGCCATGGCTGCCAACGAGCGGTCGGAATGACACGCCAGGGCCCACAGCACTGCGACGGAAAGCCGCTGTCCTGATGCTTCAGATGCATGCTCCACTCGTGTTCGAGGAGTTGGCTTCATCTCGCCCTAACTGAAGCGTTGGGTTGGGCAAACCGTCGCTGTACCGTTTGAGTCTCCTCGTGGGAATGCAGATCTGGCCTTTCAGCGATTTGTCCAATTAGTCGCAGAACATCCGTGTCACCATGCATGGAGGGAGAGACGTTTTTCATCTAGAGGTTTACATCGACAAAGATTCGGATGACCTGATATTTTGGTTTGACGCGACCTGTCGTCAGGAGGGAGGTGCACGGGAGAGCCAGCGTCAAAACTGGTACTAAAGGCAGAGAAGCCGATAACCTCGGGGGCCACGGGCCCGGGCCGTTCCCGATCCACCTGTTCGCCTGCTAGGAACGGCTGCAACAACTCTACAGCGTTTTGCTGGGGCAAATGGTAGAGCAAGTGGGAACGCTCAAGTCGGACCTGGAACATCAAGACAGAGCCATTTCAGGTCTGCGTACAGTTTTTCGAGCTTTGTGTTCTTCTGCTGGTTTGTCTTCCAGTTCGTGCTGCACTGTTTGCAATTCCAGTCCGTGCACGATAGCTCCACGATGCTGGGAATCGTCCGCAGTCAGCCATCTCTCCCTCCACCAGGACTCCACAATAGTTGCATCTTCAGGCTGCATTTATAGCCCGTAGGATTGCCATCTCAGTGGCGATCACAGGAATGCTGCCAAGGGCCAGGGCAGTGAATGACAGGTCTTGAAGATCTGTTGGATCTCCTCTCTTTGGGGACTGACTTTCATCCTGTCAGCCATGAATGACAGGACAGGCTGAGTCCATAGTACCCAGAAGCAGAGCAAGAGCAATGGCAGCATTCCGCGCTTTCACGCGAATGCACCGTGCAGCTTGACAGTTTCCAAGCAGAAGAGCTTGGTGCCATGGCACAGATGCGAAATGCAGCCACATGCCCACAATGTTGCATTCAAGTTCAGGTCTCTGCTGCATCGTGACGGAAGCTTTGCTAGTTTGGCAGCTCAAACGAAGTGTTGCCCATGCAGTCCATTCAACAAGCGAGCTGGAGCTTACCCAGAAAAATCAGGCAAAAAGCCCAAGCCTGCTACGAAAGGTATCTTCTTCAAGTCAACATGATTGTTTGCTGGACCGCGGCGGTGCCATGGAACCCACGGAGCTCTTCTGTGCGTGATGGCGAGATAGCCGCGTGAGCCGCTGAAAGCGGCCGCCACCTCAGAGGACTGGGCCGGGAGCATCTCCTCAAGTCTTTCTCAGTTTGCCTGGGCTTCAGCACGTGAGTTGGTAACCAGACTTGCCCACATTTTCGCTTCATGGCCTCCCCCTTGGCAGTGCGTTATCAATGGTAGGACCCAGGGGAGGTTCCCCAATCAGTTCGACATGGGGAGCCAAAGCCAAGCCTGAAGCCTGAGCTTCTTAATATCTGAACATCCTCAGCCCAAGTCTCGTGCCCTCAGCTGAAGTTCCGAAAGCCAAGCCTTGACCTGACCCTAAAGCGGCGACCAGGATCGGGACACGGCCATTAGCCGGTCCTCGAAATTGAACCCAAAGTTGTTTTCTCTTTGCTTCAGCTGCTGTCTGTTCCGACCCGTCTGTGAACAGGGACAGCTCGCAGCGATGCGAACTATAGACTTCCCACGACAGATGATGCATCGGCAGGAAGCCAGACATGCTGTCGACCATAGTAGCTGAATAAGTGAGACGGCAACCAGAAACTACAGGCGCAGCATGCAGTCAAGAGAATTAGCCGGCAACGAGACAAAGAACCATGGAGCCGCCGCGCTGGAAGGGGGTGCAATGAGCGGATTGGATTTCCTCCTGGGCGTCCCGCCTTGCGTCCCGCCTTTTGTAGCTGTAATCACTTCCCAGAAGCATGGGCCAATCGTTGTCGTGTCATCGTGACATGGGGGTTTCCGAAAATAGGGGACCCTAATATAGTACCCTAAATAGTAGGGTCCTTATTATAAGGATCCCCAAGTAAAGTACCCTAATTAGCTCCCACATGCACTCTCGCCTCTTCTGGAAGTCAAGGCCTGATCTGGCATGTCGCTGCAGGCCTTTCCCTGCGAAGCATGAGGGTTCAGCCCAGCCAAGAGAGTCTGGATGCGGTGAACTGTCTCTATCTCTGAGTTTATACGGTTGTCCGTCAGTATATGTAGCCGTTCTTGCGCAGATGCGGATCCAAAGACTTTGGAAGCCTGCTAAACCTTGCTGTTTCCATCCGGTTGATTTGGTTGAACTGCCAAATGCACCCCGATAAAGAGCCAGGCGCCTGCCCGGGTCGCCGTAGCAACGACTGAAAGGCCATGTTTCTGGCAGGGTCCGAGGGCTTGATGTGGCAGCATTGGCATCACTTCATTCGTCGCTTTTCGGCCTGTTCTGTGTGGAGAAAGACATGAGTGCCAATGGCAAGAACAGGAAACATGTGATCCAAAACAGTGCATGGCTACTTCGGCAAGATCCCTTCAAGCCCGAAGAAGTAAATTGTGCGGGACCGGTGAGACTGTCGAATCCTGGCAGTGATGCAGCTCAGAGCCAGCAGATCCAGGAGATTGCCTCCGAGGCGGCTTTGGGGTCAGGGCCTGTAAGGCACAGTCAGGCAGAGTTATAGCACGTGAACTTTGGAGACTCTTCCTTTCTCGTTAAACGGCAGCTGCTGGCTAAGTGTCAAAGGTTTTCATGTCATCGGACTTCCTCATGGCGATGGAATGGTCTTAGTGCAGGACGTGTGAACAATCCGGTTGACTGTTGAAGTGATGGTCGTGAGTTCTCGTAGGTCTGTTTTGGTTGGCTGATGGTTCCAGGGTCGCCGAACCACTTCGTGCTTGTGAATTGTGATTCCTGCGCGACGATACGTCACATAGCCCGCAGGTTCTGCGGCTGCGGCTGGTCCAATCGCAGTACAAGCAGTTGGAGGCACACGTCGTGGCTTTGATGGCGAATCTAAAAGAGTCTGCAAGCTAGAGTGGCATGCTGAGGCATGAGTGGTGATCATGACCGTCGAAACATCACGGAGAGCTTCTGGTCCTTGTAGTGTTTCCGAAGTTTCATTTTTTGACGGAGCTGTTTCGGTTGACATCTTGCAAAAAGTTTTCAGACTTATCTTAGTTTTGGCTTACCTTCGGTGAAAGAGGAGTGTCAACACTTTAGAGCTGCTTAAACAAACACATCCACAATGTGCCTTTGTCTTTTCTAGATTCTAGAACGATTGTTCCGTCGAGAGTATGTGACAAAGACCATCTTGAAGGCCAGGTATTGAATGTCAGCACAGCTTTTTTCTGTTTAGATTTTGGGCATCGTCAGGCAAGGAGAGCCCGGTGTTCAAGTCTGTACGGTTTAGGGTTTAGGGTGCCCGACAGAGTTTTGGGGCGACGGGGAACTCGACTAGGTTTGAGGGTTGCAGATTTCGGGTTTAAGGCGTGCAGCAGGGTTGAGGATTTTGGGCGGGAGAGCCGAGTGTTTAGGGTTCTACGGCTTTTTGGGGTCTTACGGTTTAGGCTAATATATAGGGTTGAGTTTTAGGGGTTAGTAAATTCAGGTTTCAGCTCCAGGACTTCAGGGTTTAGGTGCATCAGCAGCCATGCAGAGCCGAGTCTTGAGGGGTTTCGGGTTTGGGGCTTTAGGGCTCTAAGGTTTCAGATTTTAAGGTTCGAAGCCCGATGACGGGTTGGGCCGGTGTGTGAGTCCTTCGCATCAGTGCGCAGATCCCTTGTGCGCACCGGTCTCCCCAGTGCACAAATGCGGGGTGCGCATAGCTGGGTCGGTCCGCGAATGTGCGGTCGGTGCAAATCCTGCGGTCAGTGTGCTAATCGGCTGAATCCAGTGCCAGTGCGTGAACCGGCTTCTACTGTAGAGCTGTGTCTCTGCAGGGCCAGCTTCGCACCACATCGGAGAAACTGCGCGACCTCCTTCCGGACAAGGCCTTGGGCTCAGGTCTTTGGGAGTTTAGGCATTGGCAATTCAATTGCAGAGGGTAAATTAAGTCGCTGACGGTGTGAACACTGGGATCTGGATGCTCGGCGCAAGCAAGGCACCCCACTTCTCGCAGTACCTGGAGCAAGGCAGTGCGCCTGGTCTTGGTCTCTGCTCTAGTTCGATGCAGAGGTGTGTTTGCTTCCTGCAAGGTTTGCGCCCTGGGGGCACTGTTGGCACGCCCCAGCCCTGGCACAGTGAAGCTTCAGCTCTTAGCTTACGAGGTGCAGAGATTCCCTGTGGCGCTCTTTTGCAAACCTCGCAGTGCTTTCTGCAACCTTTTCCTTGAAGGTTGAGTCGGGCTTGTGCTGGAGTATCATAAAGGCCGTGCGTGGCATGTCAACGCGCCACCTAGCACTGATGCATACCTTATTGTGATTGCGCAGTGGCTCCGATACCACTGTCATGACGAAGTCTTCGGAGAATCGTGTCTGCTGAGCTTGTGCATGTGTTTGCAAGCACGGAAAGCATGTTTGCACTCTGCGTCTGCAGCGAAGCACCAAGCCCGTCACGCTTGCAGCCCGTTGCTGCGAGAGGGCTTGGAACGATGATGCAGAACTCCGAACTTTGCGCAGTGGCTCTGACATTGCGCTGAGGATGAGATCCTTGCAGTGGAAGCTGAGTTGGTCTCTGCATCCTTCCCGGCTCGAATCTATCCTGCGGATTCCGGCACCATCGTGAACACGGGCACGTGCTTCCAACACTTTGGTCGCAGGTTGTTCAGACTCTTTCGCAGTTTTATTGGGTTGCTGCCGACAGTGATGCAGAAGACAAACTTTGCGCAGTGGCTCTGACATATCAATGAGGATATGCTCAACAAAATGTGCTGAGTGTCGGATATCATTGAGAAGACTTGTGCGTTTGAGCTCTCACCAGTGTAGCACCTGTTGCCTAAACGCTATATACTGTGAACGGTCACTTGAGCATCTTGCCGTGTGTCGCGTGCGAAGCCGGCACATTTGAAGCTCACTGTCAATGCACGGAGGCTGAGACTAGCCTGAGTATCCTGTATCATTCGACAGCGGTACACAGCACTGTGCGGTCGCGCCTTGTCGTCCCTGTTGCTAAATGTTGGTTTTCCTTGGTCGGATGCAGCGTGCGCAAGTTTGGAGCAGTTTCTCCTCTGCCGGGCCTTCTTCTCTGCAGCATCTTCTCTGCAGCTTGAGAGCGTCACAGTCAACTGCTTTGTTCATTGAAACGGACTTCATGAATCCAGATTTCTTGGACACTGGCAGAATTGTCGGTCATGAGGCGGGAAAGGTGGAGAGTGTTGCTTCGATGAGGTATCCCTTGAACACTTCACCTCGGGACTGTGTGATTGCAGGGATTAGTGTATTGAATGCTTGTGTAGCCTCGAGGCTGGGAGGTTTTCATGGTGGCGCAGAACCTGAAAGCCTGTTGGGGATAATGGAATGCTTGACCGGCGCTCAGCCCATCCGCAGGAAGTTGCTGAAAATGTATGCCTGAGCTTTAACACTTGTTTCTGCATGTCGTGGCAGTCGTACTTGTAATGGACAAAGTCTTCAGGTTTCTGGTGCCATGTTGGATGTCGCACATGAGCTGCGAGCCAGTGGCAAGCAGCTCCAGAGCCGCCTGTGAGGTGCGTGGTTTGCAACGCCCAAGTTACTTCCCGGCGGGAAGACCTCGTGGCTGCTTGTCAGTGGCTTCTTGAGGCAGGACCATGTAAAGAGATCACACTTCGCTGTGGGACGTAGCACCATGGACTGCCGCCCTCGGCAGTCCTTTGCGTCTGGATATAAAGGGGTTTTGTGCCTCCCCCGTGTCCGCGGGCCTTCGTGGCCAATAAAGCCAGATGATGACCATGGCGGCAAATATGAATACAGCGATTCTCATAACCTTGATCTTCCGCCTGGATCTTCAACATCATCAACCGTCTTCTGGCGAAGGAAGACGGTGACGATGGCGGCGAACATGGATACAGCGATCATCACCATCATCATCACCATCATCATCACCATCATCATCACCATCACCATCACCATCATCATCACCTGCATGCCAGATGTTTGTATGAAGCGCTGTAGCCATTCTCCCAAACAATCACGATTGTTACGATGATTTCCACTGGTACATCGCTTGACCAGCATCTGTCCCGCCGTTATCATAGTCACTGTTGTAATTTACTATGCTGTTTTGAGGGTCAACAGAAGTATGGCCATCATCACCTTAAGAAGACTGGCATGTTCAGACAGGACCATCACTGCTGCCGTGATAATGGTCGTTGGCAGCAGCATCTCCAGTGACAGCTGAAACTGTCGGCATCACAAAAACAGTCATTACATCGATCAGTATGTTGTCTGTCCTTGTTTGCTTTCTTGCCTGTGCGACAAGCACTAGCTTCGCTGTTTCATCCTGTCAGAACTCTGAGTAACAGCGATATCATTACTTTCGTGAAAACTGGTCTTGCAAATGCTCTCATGATGATGACAATCACCAGATTACCAAAGCTACGAGTCGTGTGCACCGTCAAGGGACACAATCAGCACAGTCATCGTCCTCGTCATCATCAAGTCTGCATCATCACCATCACCATTACAACAGTCATGAGGCCAGAATGGTGACACGACTAAACTCGGAGACAAGACAGTAGCAGTGTTGACGAGAATGACAGGAGTAGAGTTGATGTGATAGTGCACTGCTGGCGAGATTGTGTCCATGTCCACTTGGACTTCTTGGACGGCGACATCGTTGTCGTCTCGGTGGTAGTGGTGGCTGTCATTGTTGCTGCTGCTGCTGCTGCTGGTGTTGTTGTGGTTGGTGCTGCTGTTTTTGTCACCGCAATGGTGATACTGAAATTGAAGTCGAGGATGACGAAACTGATGCAGCTGGTGTAGGTGATGATCAGGGACAGGACAAGACTGGCGGTGATGCTGATGAGCATGTTTGCGAAGACTCTGTCTATGTGGGTGTGGCAGCAGATGCAGCCACAGTGGTGATGATAACCGTCATGCTGGTCCTATGAGCATTATCATTCATGGTACTGTTGCGCCGTACGTTGTTCCAAGAAGGATCCCAAGTGCCTGGCCGAAACTTTGGCGTCGCTGCCTGCCGCACCGGGAGCTTTGTCCCGGAGGCCTCCAGGTGAAAAGCTTTCAACACATGGCACCTGTCGGTTCTATGGTTATATGAGTTCTACGGATTCTACAATTTTCGTGGTCAACAGTCCACCACCGAGTAGTCGAGCGAGTAAGAACCAGAAGCACCAAGACATAGTTTCTCAAAAGTGCTTACCAACTTCTGGCACACTGTTGGCGGATCGTGCCGTGTCAGCTCAAGCCAGACATGTTGCAGTGGCAGAGATGACACGTAGTGTGCTCGCACCCGCAAAACTTCGAATTTTGCAAGGACAAGCACGATCTACGCGGCTCCGACATTTAAGCAAATTGCTTTTGCTGCCCTGCATGAGTTTCATCGGCAGGTTGGCCCCCTACCTGCTAACATGCGACAGCAGCTGGCGGGGAAGCTTGAATGAGGCCGCGAGGAACCACGGGTCTTGATGAGTAGCTAATTCGTTTTCGAGAAAGCCACGGTATCATGTCGAACATAACATGGCCGTGCCGTTAACTTTCTTACACCAACCAGTTTCGCACGTCTGAACTGTGCCAGGCTGGGCAATGCTATGAGGCATTTAGATCATGGCTGCAGCTTGGCAGCAGCCATCTCATTAAATCATTCGACAGGCAAATGTCCATCGATACACGGCAGTTTTGTTGCCAGGTCCTGCTACTACCAGTACTCGTTGGTGTCTGCACAGATGGAGGCACGTAACCCAAAAATGATTGCGTCACGTCTGGATATACAAAAGCCAGTTGCAAAGACTCTGGGAGCTCCCTTCTTTGTTGCCAGTTTTCATCTGTGCGAAACACCAGGCACTTTGGTCTCAGGTGATCCAGCATGTAGCAATGCAGAACCGTCCGTGTTTCGCTTCATTTCTTGGCTTTGGAAATGTTGGAAACTTGACAGTTTTTGGAGTTGTGTCACTGGGTCGTCTATGCTGACAGTACCCAGCGATTGTCATCATTACTTTCTCTTTCCTGTTTTCGTTGTTGTCATGTCGAGCATGTGGTGTCTGAAGCCAGGCCAGCGCAGCTCAATTGCAGCTTCAGGCAAGATCGCTCAGCTAACTTACGACACATGCTATTGCCCCGACAGTTGTACTCACTGATAGCTACTAGCACAAATTCCAGCATCAGTGCAGCTACCACTACCTACGACTACTACTACTACTACTACTACTACTACTACTACTGCATTCCCGGGACGTTGCAGGGCCCCTTTGTTAGATGCCGCCTCAGTCATTTTGGTCGTTTTGGTGGGGGGCAAAACGACCGTCCGTTTTGCCATTTTGCTTTTGCACCGGGCGCAACGCAAGCAAGCCGTTTTGCTCGAGCAGACACCGGGTGCAAAGTGATTTTGGTCGTTTTGCACCACTTGCACCACTTGCACCAGTCGCGCAACCTGCACCACTTGCACCACTTGCACCACTTGCACCACTTGCCCCACTTGCACCACTTGCACCGGGGCTGGCTGGTCATTTTGGTCGTTTTGGGCATTTTAGTCATTTGCTGACTACGACTACAAATAGTGTGTGACACATTAGGGTGTCGGGTTTAGGGTTTAAGGGGTTCAGGGTTTAGGGTTTAGGGTTCAGGGTTAGGGTTAGTCGTAAATACTAGTATTGGTATTAGTGTTGCGGGCACCCGGCACGTGCATCGGTTTGGGGTTAGTACTCAGTTTCCGTACTTAATATTAGTATTAGCATTCGCATTAGCATTTGCATGAGTATTAGTATTGGTGTTAGCACTAGTATGTGTGCTGATTGAATTTATCAGTTGTACCATTGCGATTACGATGACGGTTACTATTCCTATTAGATAGTACTAATACTATTTACGGTATACTGTTACTATTGCTATTACTCTTACTGTTGCTATGACTAGAACTATTAGGATTACTATCAATATTACTATGACGACGCCTACTGCTACTGCTACTCCTCCTACTACTACTGCTACGACGACGACGACGACGACGACTACTACTACTACTACTACTCCTACCCTAAACCGATGCACCTGCCGGGTGCGCACAATTACTGTAGTTACCGCAGTTGCACCACTTGCACCCCGGACACGTGGCTGGTCATTTGGTCAGCAAGATGACTAACATGCCCAAAACGACCAAAATGACCATCAGGGTCCCCACCTATCATGTACCACTTACCCCACTGGCACTACTTGCACCACTTGGGGACTGGAAAATGAGCAAACGAACCAACATGAGACGGCCTCCCCCAGGCAAACCTGTTTCCGAACGGCCAAAGTGACCGAGTCGTTTTGCCCTTGCCCCTCCTCCCCTCAGGGCTCGAACCAAAACTAGCAAAATGACGCGTCACTCTTTGCGCCTCGCGGCCAAACCAAAACGGCCAAAACGACTCGTCATTTTGCCGACCCTGGAAAACCACCACTATTGCTACTACTACTACCACCAGCACCACCACCACTACTACTCCTACTCCAACTCCAACTGCTACAACAACAACAACAACAA
>CAJNDV010032116.1:0-10831 GCA_905221635.1 Symbiodinium sp. CCMP2456 | reverse complement strand
AGTAGTGTAGCAGCAGTGGTAGTAGCAGTGGTAGTGGTAGTGGTAGGGGTAGTGGTAGTGGTAGTGGTGGTAGTACGGTAGCAGTAGCGCTAGCAGCAGTAGCAGTAGTAGTAGCAGTCGTAGTAGCAGTCGTAGTAGCAGTCGTAGTAGCAGTAGTAGTTCGAGCGCTCGTTCTCCTGAATCGCTCGGGGTCCTTGTCGAGCCTTCGCTGATGTTTGCCGACCTTACCTCAGGCATGTTCCCGCATTGACAGTGTTTGCGGGAATGTCCGGTGCTTTCCGAATCGGGCCTCCTTTTTGCAGTTGGCGGCGAGATTCAGTCGGGCGGTGCCAAACAACTCTTGGAGAAGCTTTGATCTGCATAGCAGGTGGCAAGACCTGGCGAGGCTGGTGGTCGAAAGAGTGCAGGCCAGTGGCGGCTAGCCTGGATGCCGTGGATTTCTTGGATACCAGTCCCAACATGAATCAAGAGATGTCAAGAGTCAGCATGTCTTCAAGCCACATTTGTTGAACGTATATCTAAGACGGATCGTTTCTGTCGTTCCAGGCGGTGCTATTTCTTTGACGCGTGTCTCCCGCGAGGCTCTGCCAGGAATGTGTAGTGCAGATGTGAAGTACTTTCGGGTGCATCCTGGGGTTGAGTATTTTGGCGGCTGCCAGGCTTCTCAGAAGAGTCCACTTGGGCGCAGATGTCTCAGTTCCCGAAATGGCGAGCTTCGTTCATTTCGTTGGACCATACAAAAGCTCAGCTCAGGTCCCGGTGCGTGAGGTAGCAAAGCTAGGAGTAGGGTCAGTTGAATGTTGACCGTGCGAGGTAGTGAGAAGTCATTGAAAACGGCACGGGCCTCTGAGATCTTTGGGCTGGAGATACTGGAGGCTGATTGCAAAGCAGTCGCGAGCTAGGCAACCTTTCCTGCTCTTCCGATCTGGACACGCAAGTCTCTGCTGGACACCGGCTCTTGTAGACCGTCGCGTAGGGATTAGGGCCGCTGGTGCTTTGTGGCTTTGCAGGCCGGGCAGGTTGCACGAAAATGCCTGATGCTCTGTAGAGTTTCAGCCCCTGGTGATTGGTGCAGTCTGCAGGGGTCATGGCGAGCTTCTCCGTCAAGTCAGCCGTGCGCGTCGCACAAGGCAACGCTGTGGCTGCAGCTAATGATGCTACTGGGTCGTGCACGGTTGGCTCATTCCGACAGGAATGCTGAAGCGAGTCGAGTTCACTTCAAGGACTCATGACAAGAGCTTCTGTTGCCAGTCTGACGGCAAAAATCCCGTAGTTCGTTTTCGTGGGGGAGCCCGAGTCAGTGTGCTGTATTCGTGTTAGACATTGTCGGAAATCGGAAATCCACAGGACCCTCGGCAACACACCCACCATTTTTGCAGCCTACTTGCCAGACACCACGGAGTTCAAGAAGCTACCAGTGGCATCTGGTCTGGTCTTTCAGTCAGAGCCCGGCTCTAAACCCGACGACCTAAACCCTAAACCCGAACCCCTAAGCCCTAAGCCCTAAAGTGCGTCAGGCATGACGTGTCAAACACCCAGATGTGGAACAGGTAAATATATTTAACATGGCCGAGCAGCTGTTGTCCTTCTTCTTGCTCTGCATTTTACCATCAATAGACTTCGGGTCTGTGGCAAGCGCAAAACCGAAGGTGTATTGGCTGTCTGGCTTGACATGCACAGACGAGAACTTCTCCCAGAAAGCAGGCGCCTTCCAGGCCGCCTGTGACAATCAGGCCCGGCCTGGGGACGAAAAGACGAACTAGCCGTGGTAACGGTGGTGGTGGTGGTGGTGGTGGTGGTGGTGGTGGTGCCGGTGGTCCGGTGGTGGTGGTCCTGTGGTGGACGTTCGTCGTCGTCGTAGTAGTAGCAGTGGTAGTCGTCGTAGTAGTCGCCGCAGCAGCAGCAGTAGTAGTAGTAGTAGTAGTAGTAGTAGCAGCAGCAGTAGCAGTAGCAGTAGCCGTAGCCGTAGCCGTAGCCGTAGCAGTAGCAGTAGCCGCAGGAGTAGCAGTAGCGGTAGCAGCAGTGGCAGTAGCAGTAGCAGTAGCGGTAGCGGTAGCGGCAGTGGTAGCGGTAGCGGTAGCTGTAACAGCAGTGGTAGTCGTAGCACTAGCAGGAGCGGGAGCAGTAGCAGTTCCAGAAGCATAGTGTTCTCCTGCATTTTCACTGGCATTAGTAATACTTCTGATCGCAAAGCACATGGAAAGTAGTAACTTGCAGTAGTAAAGGTAACGGAAGCAGTCGGAGCAACAGGAGAGGGGTGGCAAAAGCTTGTCGGCACGAGATTGAAAAAACATCGCAAGCAGATGGCAGGTTGTCTTGGTGATGCCGGATACCTCTCCACGAGGCGATGGTGTACCAGACGAGGAGCTGTCTGTTAGTCATCGTAGGCTCGAAAACTGTCGCTGCCCAAGACACAGTGGCCATTGCAGGTCTTTGATGCCTGCTACTCTTTACATCATCGCACCAGGAGCCGCACGCCTATGATTTTGGAATCGGAGCTGGGTTCTACTTGAATGCCACGACGGACAAGTACAAGACGCACTACAACATGCCACTTAACAGTTCAAATCGAATGTAGCAGTGCGTGGTTATCAAATTTTCAGAGGAGATGTGTCCGGGCAAGGTATGATTTTGTGGTCAAGGAGCTTCCTGACTTTGTGGAGGCCCAGGGGGGCTTCCAGGAAGGAATTGGAGTTCGGTGGTCGGCGAGCGATCACCGTGAGTGACATCAGCGTGGTTATGTTGACTGTGATGACGATGATGATGGTGGCCGTGATGACAGCTATGGTAAGTGTGAATCAACAGATGATGCTATTGCCGATGATCAACAACATGATGCTGGAGGAGATGACGATGGTGCTTATGATGATGATGATGATGATGCTGTTGTTGATGATGATGATGATGATGATGATGATGTCGATTGTGTTGGTGGTGGTGGTGGCGATGGTTAGATGCCGGTGATGTCCAGAACAGGATGCAAGGACACATCAGAGTCCTCGAAGCCGGGGTGAGGCGCGAATCCAGGAACAAGTGCACAGTTCCGGTGCCGGTACTGATCATGCCCGAGACGATGGATGACTTGTGGACGTGTGGAGAAAATCTGCTGAAACTCAGATTTGCAAAGCATTCCTGAGTCAATCTGAGTCAACTCGTTTAACGATGCCTCGGTGCGACCCCTTTTACTCCTGTACTCTTTCGCTACCACTGATGCCCATACGAGGCATACTTGCCTGCCATCATGATCGGCCGACTCTTACGAGAGTTGTAGTGCGTTCGCAGGACACCTCTCCTGCCGCGTGTGAAGAAGAAGATGCCGGTGATGATGCTGACGATGACGCTGACGATCAAATCTTGATGCTTACCACTATTCCTGCTGTTTTTGCCGCTGGTGCTGCGTTGCTTCCTCATCGTTGTCGTCTTCTGTCATCGTCACCGTCGCGATGATGAATATGTTGTTATATCTTGCATCTCCTCATCTTCGTTATCACCACCATCATCATCATCAGAATCATCATCATCATCATCATCATCATCATCGCCGTCTCAGTTTCATGTCCTGCATTGTCATCGTCTTCGTCGTCGTGCGAGAGGCCAACTTTCCCGTCAGCTCCAAGCGGGCGATCTCCGGCCACCCGACTTAGCGTGGTGAAGCGTTTCGGTGTGTAGGAGTGTAGGGCTTGGGGATGTTCGGGGGTTATGGCTGAGATGCATGGCGAGCTTGTTGGTTTGGCGTTGAGAGTTGGCAGTTTTGAGTCGGGCCTCGCGCAGCGTCCGCTTTGCTTGGCGTTTGGGCGAATGAAGGGTGGTGAGTCGTGCCAGGAATCAAAAGCCCAGGCCACTCTATGGGCGGCCACGGTGCGCTGACTATCGCCATGAAGAACCCGGAGAGGTGCGAAGGAGCTCTGTAGATTTGCGAGGAGCAGAAAGCTTTGCCGGTTGGCTTCTAGCCGCTGGCCCCAGTGAGGTACACTTCGGTGTCTGCCTTTGCCCCAATCTGCAACCCAATGAACGTTCCTTGGGGGCAGAAAGCTTTCAAGCTCTACTTGGGGGAGGACCAGCAGGCCGGGTTTGGGTTAGAAGAATATCCACTCACAGACCCTCACATAAGTACCAATATGCAGTCCCAATCCAAGCAGGGCTGGAAGCAGTACGATGCCACCGAGCTCGTCTCGCAGTACAAAGGTGCGACCACCTTGAAGCTTCTGTATCTTTGTTTTGGACACTACAAGCTTTTAACGCGAACGTCCACCCTGAGATTTCTGTATCTGTGTATTGTAGGCGTTGTGAACCGTTTGTAACGCGAACATCCACCCTGAAATTTACGTGTCTTTTGGATTGTAGGTGTTGTGAACTGTAAGGATGCTACATTACAAGTTCGTAATGCGAACGTCCACCCTGAAGTTTCTGTATCTTTGTATTGCAGGCGTTGTGAACTTTGAGGACACTACAAGCTAGTAACGCGAATGTCCACCCTGAAATTTCTGTATCGTCCTCAGTTTGCGCAATTCACCCATTTGCTGGCCGCGTGAATTTCGAGCTGGCTGTGTGGATGCTACTTGCGGATGTGCGACCAAGAACGCTTTTTGGTGTTTGGTTTTCTTCCCGAGGGGAAAAACGGAACAGTTTAGCAAGACTTGTACGCACTGCTGAGTGTGCAGTTCTATTCTAAAGATCAGCTTCTATTGTAGCTTGGAAGTCGCGTCTGTCGACGGAGGCAAAGATCTGCATATCCTGTGCGACTGTGGGACGGCTACTCGTCGCATTCATTTTGAACAGCACATTGGATTGTCGGGTGCTAGCTCAAGATGTTCTACGCAGCGGTGTGATTCATCTGGTATGGCAAGGCTGACAAGAGGCCTCGCCCATTGCAGTTGCTGGAGTGTAGGCGCCAAACGAGGCCGACGGCTTTCTCGTGGGCGACGTGAACCAGTTGCAGCCGTTGGCCTTCATGGCCGCAGCACAGCAGGCGAAGGTCCCAATCACCTTCAGGACATCAACCAGAGGGGATCACAACGGCTCGTTTGTGGCTTGGGCAGGGCAACTAGCAAACTGCCAGCAGTGCAGGATGCAGGCCGGGTATGACCACTCGTACTACTTCATGTCGACTTTCATTCGACTCTCGCCCAAAGCAAGAAGAACCAGTCACACAACTAGTCATTGTTTGGCATGCGTATCACTCAGCTTCTGAAACTTGCACATTCGTACATTCAGTGCAGCAGCAGTGCTGCACCTTTGTGTTGTAATGGTACTGCAGAAGCTGAAATTCCGAATTCACACTCTAAGTTGGCTGACGGCAGCCAAGGTGAGCACCTGGAGCACCATGCGCGCTTTCTGCATGCGGGTGGCTATGGTGCATGAGCGGTGTGACAGTTGTGGCCCAGTTGTAGCCTGCCGCGAATGACTACACGGCTGGATCATGCTGTAACCGGGCCACTCTATGCACAAGGAATCTCGATTGCGTGAACCGAGCATCTCGACAGCTGCTATCCGTAAGCCGTGCAGCAAGCACTGCTGTAACCTTGAAGCTGCATCGCCCATTCTGAGACATGCGCTCACCCGCCCTGTCACTTACTCTGATTGATAGTGTGGTTTCTGGACCAGAGCCACCTCAAAGGCCTGCGAGGCAGGTTGTGCCATCCAGGCAAGATAGGTAGACCAGTAGGTAGTCCACAGGCCTTCCAGATCCGTGTGACCGGCATGAATGCAGCATTTCTGGTGGAACACGCCGCGCGAGACATGCGTCTGATTCAACAGTTTGACAGACGGTACTGATGCTGCAGCTCCTTGTTCGTCCCTGTAGTCAGACGGGTCTGCCAGGAATGTGTATGTAGCGCTCAACCTACGCCAGCGCGAGCAGTGCGAAGAACAAAAGGTTGCAACGAGTATGGCACGGCCGAATCATGTCTGTTGCTGTCTGCTGCAAAGAAGCAGTCTCCTTTTCGGGACCCAAGAACATGCTCGGTTTTGGAGCGTGACAAGATGCATTGAGCCATCGCGCGAAGTAAGTCCTAAGTATTGGCGGGAAGAGCAGGGAGTCCTCAAGTTTCGAGATCTCGGATCATCATGAGCAGCTCTCAACTGCCAAGATATTAAGTATGATTCAATCCCGTACGTCGTGGGGGTGAGTGGAGGAGACAGGAGAGCGTGGCGGTCATGTTGGATTTCTTGGGGAACAGACACAAACAGCGTTTTTGCGAGTACGTTTGTCAACACGAGGCCTCGCAAACTCCGACGACCAGCCAGGCGGGATACGGGAACAGCTCATGTCTGTGTGTATCTTTCGTCTTGCTGCTACAGCACCATAATGGCACAGCGATCGGGGTTGAACGGGCCCGCATGAGTCCGCTGCCGAAGACCCTTTCAGGGCCAGCCACCCGCGTCACGACCGTCGCTGATACGCACTGCTTTCGGTTCTGAGAAGGCAGGCATGCACATTGCACATTGCCGAGACCTGCAGAGTGTGTGTGTGTGTGTGTGTGTGTGTGTGGTTGTATACTGGGCTACCCAACAGAGAATACGACATGTTCCTGGTACTGCCTTCATTCAGATCCCACAGAAGACTGGACAACCCTCAGGGCACGGAGCCTTCGCCGAGAACGCGGCTAGCTCTTGGTGGTCACCAGCCTCTGGCATTGGCATCTTGGCCTGCCCGAAGCTGTCTTTGCGAGGTAGGTCCAGGCAAACAGCAGAGTATAGGAATGCAGGGTCCGAGCGAGCTGGAGGCCAGAGTTCTTCCCCCCCCCCCCCCGAGATCCAAACCCAAGGTTTCCTGCTTTTCAGGGTTTTCCGGTAATGCTCTGCACGCCCTCCCCGCGGAGCCCATCCCAGAGCGGCGCTCGGCCGACGCGCAGTGCCACCGCTGTGGCGCCTCCGGGTCCACCAGCTCTGAGCGCGGCAGCCCAGCATGCGAGTTGAAACCCGGAACTCTTTCGAGCCGAGGGCCGAGGGCTCGAAATTGTCCAAGGACTCTGTGTCCGGGTGTATCTGTGCGTGTGTGTGTGTGTGTGTTTTTATGGTTTTACTTTTGTTGGTTCGTTTGTTTGTTTCAGACAGGGATGTGTAGGTTTCAAACGTTTTAAATTATACAGATAATTTAGTGGAGCCCGCTGTATGTCCAGAAAAGCAGGTAAAGAAAAAGGCTCGCAAAGATCCAATTAACACAGTACGGTCGTCCTCCTCGGTCGCATCGGTGTTGCGCTTAGCTGGAGCTTACATGATTGTGTTGCGTTGTGATCAAGATGAAGGCCCTCGCCGCACCGTCCCGTACAGCGCGCGGGGCTACGTGGACCCGCCGAAGACTCTCTTATCGTCTGGGCCTAGGCTCCATGTTGCCAAGATCAGTCTCCCCACACCCCAAAGCCCCGTTCTTCAGCTTGATCTTCTGATTCAACTCGTCTCTGCCAGCCTTCTCTATTGAGCTGAGGTCACGACGTCAGATAGTCCCGGCTGTCCGGGCAAGGCGCTCTCCGAGCCGAGAGGTCCCTACACCAGGCCCCACTGGAAGCTGTTGAGTTCATGAGTTCATGAGTTCATGATCCAGAGGGCAACAGCATCAGCTTAAATGCCTGAGTTTAAGTCAGAAGTGCTTGTCTGTTCAAGGGCGGCCGTTATCCACTGAGAGTAGCTAGCTAGGTTTTTGCCAGTGACCCGGCTCGCTGGCAAAGCATTTGGTCGTCAATGAATGGTTCGGTGAGACAGGATTGCGGCATGGCCATGCCTTTGCTGTTCATGCCTTTGTTGTTGTCCTCGTGCGGTGGAGGCTCCAAAGCAGCATCAGCCCGGGCAACGCCTGCCAGTACCTCAGCGTCCGACCTGCGAAGCAGCGGAAGCTTCGAAGGGCCAAGTCTGTCTTGAGGGGCACCCAATCGCCTGAAGAAGATACAGGTCAACTCGACATGATGGCTGAGACCCCCTGAAAAGCAACGTCCACAGCATGCTGGACGAACAATCTAAACACACCACGTGCCCTCCCTGGGAAAGCAAGTCTTGCCGACAGCATGCCTGGTAGCTGTAACAGTGCAAGAGGATCTAGAGTCTAGTCGACAGCAACGTTAAGTCGGTTTGGCAAACTGACCTGGAGCGAAGAAGAGCCGACTGCATCAGCAAGATTCGAAGGTCCAAGCGGCCAAAGCGGTCGAAGGGAAGCCGGCAGAAGTCAGCCTGAGCCTCAGGTTCAGGCTGTATCAAACGCCCATTATCGAGTCAGACTCAGAATAACCTTGGCGTGAGAAGGGGTGATGACAAAGCCTCTCTTCCGACTCATGTCACAATCCGTATCCAATCCACAGAACCCATGGGCACGAAGAAGGAGACTCCAGTCGCCAAGTCGATGGAAATTATGAGGCCCAGATTCGAAGCCCCATCTTGAGCCAGAGTACAGCCCCTTGCAGACCTTCCAAGTCTCCAGCACGCCAAAGCCAGGTGCAACTGCCGAGCCGCTCCAGCCGGAGAGCGGGCAGTCGTCGGCACTGTACAGGCGGGGTGTCACCGAGAGCTGCGGAGTCTAAGCCGAGAGGAGATACAGCTTGTAAATTGTAACTCTTGTGTCCGAGTGTTCGCCCAGTCTAGATCCCCGGTGATAGGTCAGGCTCGTGCATTTCCGTTCCAGCTCCTTCCCTCGTTGTATTCCAGAAGCTATCTACAAGATCTTCCAGAAAACTGCTAGTTTGCGATGCGGACGTCCTTGCGTGTGTCCGGTGACATGCTCCTTTGGAGTTGACTCGCGGCATGGGAAGCTTCGGATACCAAGTTTTCTTCTTCTTCTTCAGTTTCTTCCTTGTGTCAGGTCCCGGAGCCTGCACAGCATCTCTGAGCCGGAGGCAGCCGTGAGGACCCCATCGAAAGCTTTGTTCTTGTCGCGTTCCTCCAGGTTGGTGTCAGTCCGCCGCTGTCAACCCGAATTGCAAGGCCTAAGCCCTGTGCTTTGGCTGTTTTGCTCATGGCCTGCCTAGCTTCCTGCAGGCATTCGGAGACCTACAGTGCGCGTTTGCGACCGGCACAGGTTTGGATGGGCAGTGTGGCATTGCGAGCAAGATTTCAAGACCTTGCCTGTCAATCACACGCCGTCGTGCCACCGACTGGCCGGACTTGCTCAGATCACGCCAATCGCCAGCCGACTCGCTTCCTCAGCCACGCAGCTTCAGCCCAGGCTAGCTCTTTTGGCTGGTTGCATGCAACTTGTACTCGCTGGAGGGTTGGATTCTGCCAGGTCGTATGGCTCGGTTCTCCACAGCACTGGCAGCTGCATGTGAGGGGCCAGTCTTGTCATCTTTCATCCACATTCCGCTGCAAAGGTATGTAATTAGACGGCGGCTTGCCACCGAAGCGGATAGAAAAGATGCTCACAAAGGCCATACAGCTCCGTGCGCACATCCCGCATCGCTTTCCAGAGTACAGGCGTCTCAGGAGCGGCATCCCATAGACGGAAGCAGCTAGCTGCTTCAGCCTAGCAGATCCTCAATGAGCACTGGTACCCTGCAGGAGCCACCCTGAGGCCCCAGCCACGGACCAAGCCCATGGTCCCATCGCACAAGGCTCCGGGCGGGTAGACTTCTGCATCTGATCTGCTGCACTTTGCGAGAGACGAGGATGGGCACCTTGTGGAGCGAAGCGGGCCAAGGGACCTCACCCCGAGCGCGTGGTCGCTCCAGCTGCTTGTCTCTGGAGCACAAGATCCCATGTAGTGGTCTAGCACAACGTGCTTGGGCCTGCTTGAGAACAGCCCTGTTTTATCCCACACTATCCCGTACCCGCCCAGGTGGCTTTCGGAGAGCAGACGCATCAAAGAAGCCAAAGCCTAAGCCATGCTTGCTCAGTGCTTGGTCTCAGCCAGGGCCCTGGCGTCTTCCCGCTCCTCTCCGTCCCTGGAGCCACGTGTGGCGGCGGGCTCGGCATCGCTTCCGAGCTCGTCTTTGGTCTGTACTTCCGCAGTTTTGGAGGTGCTGGGCCGCCCCATGACCGGCCCAGTAGTTCGGGAGGTGACCATGGCCACGCCCAGGTCTTCGTGCCTTTCCCCACTGCGCTTGCGCTGTGAAAGCCCTGGCAAGGCCGCTCTTCTCAGCACGTGCAAGATGAGGCGGAGGGCGGGCTTGGGGCCCAGGCGATGGAGGCGGTACCAGTTGGATTCCTGTCGCTTCTTCGGGATTTGGGGATTCGGAGGTGGGCATGCAGCAGATTTCGGACATTGGATTGCAAATTCTTGAAAATGCGCTGTTATTTTGGCTCGACGGCTGCAGGCTACGACCGAATTGATTTACTGGCGGCACGAGTCGGCTGAACAACAGCCGGCCCGCGTTGCACGGGCTTTCAAGACGATGCCCGACAGTTTGCACTATGTCGTTGTTTCAAGGGCCCGAAATCTGCAGAATCCACATTCAGATCGTGCAGTTGTTCCTTTGTGGAGCTTTCCCTTGCGAACAACAACGTAGTCGTGCTCTCCGGTCAGCGGCAGTGGCATAGCACACGAGAGATCGAATTGCCATTGGCTGGATTTGGGGTTCGGAGTGGGTCAATGTCTGTGTTACTCTGTCGCCGGACTCGTGGTCGCGTACACTCGGTCAACTGGCGCAGGGGGCACTGCCACGTGCAAAACCGCATGAAGTCGTTTCAGTGAACCGGGTGCTTGCACAGCCGAGACGAATGCGCCGAGTGCGGTTCTGAACTCCAGAGCAGCTCTCCGCACCGATCGTTGTGGCTCAAGTGCAGTGCAAACCGACTGCCCTGTAGCTCCAGATTGATAGCGCCGACCGGCTCCTGTGATCAACGTGGTACTTGTAGAAGAGGGGTGGTAAAGGGTATTGGACCTTGCTGTGCCATCGCTCCTCCGCTG
>CAJNDV010032114.1:4085-19261 GCA_905221635.1 Symbiodinium sp. CCMP2456 | reverse complement strand
AAACCCTAAACCCTAAACCTCAGGAGCTTCAAAGATTGAGACCTCCTTCCCCTCTGAGGCTGCCGCTCTCTTGGGGCTTCTCCTTGTCCTTCGGCTCCTCGTCGTCCTTCTTGTTGCGGCGCTGCGGCTTAGGGTTTAGGGGGTTTAGGGTTTTAGGGTTTAGGGTTTAGGGTTCTGGGTTCGGGTTCAGCGTTCTTCACTGTTCGGGTTTAGGGTTTAGGGTTTAGGGCTTAGGGTTCAGGGTTTAGGGTTTAGGCTGTGGCTTTCGGATTAGTCGGGGGGATTCTCGATACCGGAGTTCGAAAATGGAAGTCCAGAAGTCTAGGTATGTAGGTCATATACTAGGTTCAGGGTTTAGGGTTTAGGATTTAGGGTTTAGGGTTTAGGGTTTAGGGTTTAGGGTTCAGGGTTTAGGGTTTAGGGTTTAGGGTTTAGGGTTTAGGGTGGTTCCTGAGTGACACCGAAATAATAAGGGCACCCTTTTTCCTATAGTTGGGGTTGAATAAGGAGATCCCGAAATAAAAAGGGCAAAAGGGTACTACTCAGGAACCCAGTAGAGGGGCCTGGATAGTCAGAATCGGGTTTTGGTGGTATATTATACTAGAATCATAACAAAACGAAATTGGTATTGGTAATTATTTATCTTTTGGGGCCCTGTACTATCTTGGGGACCTAAAAAGGGACCCGGTTTAGGGAACTACCCATATGGTGAGGCCAGCAGCTTCGGCCTCTGCATTCGAGGTGCAAGTAAGTTCAGTCTTTCAGGGACTCTGACCGAAAGAAGCAAGTTTAGGGTTTAGGGTTTAGGGTTTAGGGTTTTTAGGGTTTAGGGTTTAGGGTTTAGGGTTTAGGGTGGAAGAGCAGGATGACAGGAACCTGACGGGGTTCCACAGGAATCTTCAAGTGGAAAGTTCTCTAAATCAGGGTCCCTTTTTCAGGTCCCCAATGTAATACGGCACCCTTATAAGAAGGGCCCTAAGAGGGACCCTAATTCAGAAAGTGTTGTCACTACAAACCCTAAACCCTAAACCCTAAACCAAAACCCTAAGCGAAGCTACTGTTCTGCTGCATAAAGAAGCGTCGAAAGTTTGCCTAGCACTGCCCCAAAAACGGAGCAGAGAGATGGCACACTTTGAGGCTTGTGCTAAAAATCCTTTTGGGTTTAGGGTTTAGGGTTTAGGGTTTATTGCAGCTTTGTTGCACAGGCTAAGAGGGCGTTAGCTGCGTGGCGACATGCTCTTTTCTTGCGGCTGTTGGGTAGCTAGTTCCTTTTCAAACTCCGGCACACATTGGCTTTGGGCCACGGATTAAGAGCTAGTTCCCTTTCAAGCTCCGGCACACGTTGGCCACCAATGCTGCTTGGGGCCACGCCTTATGATAATTATTCTTATGATTACGAATATTATTCTCATACTAACAATAATACTGATAAACGTAACAAGACGAATATTGCTCAACCTTTTCCTGCTGTGAAAAAATTGGAGCGCACGGCGGGCCAGCAAACCACTTCCAGATTAGGGGCGGTTTAGATTGTTCAAGCTTCTTTTATCTTTTGCACATCCCCCCCTGCATAAAGCGCCAGAGTGATCCCTTTCCTTGGCCCTTTCCTTGGCAATGCCCTCGACATATGTCCGAGTCATGCCTCACACGGATCTGCAAGCCCGAAGCCCTAACTGATCGCAAGCCATGTACGGCCCGACGAAGCGCCGAAGTCCTAAACCTACAATGACAATAGTAATCATGATAATAACAAGAATAAACAAGTAGAATAAACAATATATTAATACTAATAATTACTATGAAACTATTGTAATTGCATTGCTACTATTGCTATTATTAGATCACTATTTTTGTTTTTTCATCATTACTATGGATTGTTGGTGTGATAAATAGTGCTAATAAGAATAATGACAGTACTATGTAGACATCTATAAACCCTCAAACTCTAAATCCCTTGAGCCCCAAACCCGAACAATTCTAAGTGGGGACCCTTAATCCCATTACCTTAAACAACCATTGTATAGCCCTTACATACCCCTTATATAGCCAAGTAGTCTCCATATTAACCCCAAGAACCTATTAGGGGTCCCTCCTAAAGCCCTTAGAACAATCGAATGTGCACGCTTCTCCTTCGCATCCGCAGCTTTCTCCTCGGGCTCTGCTCTGTCGTCCTCAGGCCTCTCTTCCTGCGGTTCAGGAAGGGTTGAAGGTTTAGGGTTTAGGGTTTAGGGTTTAGGGTTTAAGGTTTAGGATTTGAGGCACAGGGTTTAGGGTTTAGGGTTTGGAGTACCCCAAACCCTAAACCCTAGTTCACTGATTAGAGGATGAAGGTTCAGGTTGGAGGGCTGTCGCGGCTTTCGGGATCACGGCTCGGGTTCCTTGAGGCTCGCAAAACTACGGGCAGTTCTCTAAATTGGGGTCCCTTTTCGGGTCCTGCTTATAAGGGGGCCGTACTATTATGGGGACCTAGGAAGGGACCCTAATTTAGAGAACTACCCATATTAAGAACTAGATGTCAGGAAGTAGTAATACTATACCCTTACAGCTAGGTTAGGACAAACCTTCAGAGTAAATTGTAGTATCGTTCCGCTTAGTAAGCCAAGGAACACTTCAGGAACACTGTTGGTCATTGTTCATGCTCGTATGGTATATTTAATATTTCTATTGCATTCCTACACCCTTAGCCCCAGGAGAAAATCTGCGACTTCTCTTCAGTGCTCGGGCAGCTGCAAGGGTGAGGCAGGCCTTGTGGTGCGTGGGCCTTGAAAGGCTTCTTTTAAGGGTTTCTTCACGGGTTGCGATGAAGGGCTCGAAAGTAGGGCTCCAGAGTCTTACATGGATATCGGCTGGAAGGACGACAAACCGGAGCTGAGAAGAAATGCTGCACACCATGCTCTCGAATGACCAGGGCATCCTGGATGCATCGCAGTAGTAGTAGGAGGAGTAACCCACAGCCATCCGGTGTCCGCGCACAAGGATCTACCGAAGGCGAACCCTAAACCCTAAACCCTAAACCCTAAACCTTAAACCCTAAACCCTAAATCCTAAATCCTAAAAACCTGAAATCGACGCCTGACTGAGGTCTTGCTTTTGGGCTCTGGGGCTCAGGGTGCATGGCACTGTGGGTTCAGGCTCCCAAGCTCCTGCCCAGAGACTCCAATACCCTTAATTAAGGAATATACCTTAAATCTTATTAGGGTTTAGGGTTTAGGGTTTAGGGTTTAGGGTTAGGGTTTAGGGTTTAGGGTTTAGGGTTTACCTTAAATTATAGTAGGATCCCTAATAAGATTTAAGGTATATTCCTTAATTAAGGGGTATTGGAGTCTCTGGGTGAGCACTGAGAAATAACATAGGGGCCTTGATCATGAGAATAGGGTTTGGGGGTATAGTATACTATAATATATAAATATAGGAACCCCCAAAACGCTATTCTAAATTCTTAAGGCCCCTACATTACCGGGAAACCCCAAACCCTAAACCCTAAAACCCTAAACCCTAAACCCTAAAACCCTGAACCCTAGACCCTAAACCCTAAAACCCTAAACCCTAAACCCTAAGCCGGGAAACCCCCCCAGAGCTTTGATCCTCAACTTCGGGAGTTAGGATTAGGGGAATGTTGGGGATATAGACCCTCTCAATAAGGTCCCTTTTAAGAGAGCCAAAAGTAGGGTTCAGAAGGGGTGCCCTTTAAGGGGTACCCCAAATAGCACCTTAAACCCTAAACCCCTAAACCCCAAAACCCCTAAACCCTAAAACCCTAAAACCCTGAACCCTAAACCCTAAACCCCAAAACCCCAAAACCCCAAACCTTAAACCCAAAACCCCTAAAGGGGTACCCCTAATAATACTACCTCAACTTCGGGGCCTCTTCCGGCTTTTCCTCGCTCGGCTCTGGCTGTGGTGGTGGTGCTGCCGGCTCCTCTTAGGGCTTAGGGTTTAGGGGTTAGGGTTTAGGGTTTAGGGTTTAGGGTTCAGCTCACCGAAACCAAGGAAACTGGTGGGTTTTAAGTTCAAGGGGGTGTAGGGTTTAGGGTTTAGGGTTGTTAAAGGAGGTGTAGGGTTTAGGGTTTAGGGTTTAGGGTTTTAAGTTAAAGGAAGCTACAGATGGGGAGGTTTGGGTATATAGGGCTTCTATAAGGCTTCTATAAAGTATGTTAGACCTTCTATAAGGCTCCTAAAACGGTACCTACCCACCTGAGAATGTCCTGGACCGAAACGACCCAAACACAGCAAGAACGGAACAGACGCAGCAGGGAACCCTGCAGAAGCGAACCAGTAATCCTTGGCTCAGAGCCACCACAAGCTTGCAAAGATAGCAGAGGGCAGCTAGCAAATTCAACCATCCAGCCCGTAGAAATTTGGACCACGAGGGCATGGACATCCTGTCCTAAACGTCACAAGGGTGTCAACTCAGACGGCTGGTCGCGCTTGGCGTCTGGCCGTTCCTACTTTTCCCGCCTGCACTGCCGAAAGTCTCCAGGACCCTAAGCCCTGAACCACCCAACCACTCGAAACCCAAAAGCCCCCACGTGATTTGAAGAAGGGTGGCCAGCGTTGCGACGGTCTGATACTGGCGAGGATCTCTCAGACATACCCCCACACGGCCCGAAGTGTAGGGTTTAGAGGTTAGGGGTCGGGGGTTAGGGTTGAGGGTTTAGGGTTTAGAGGTTTGGGTTTAGGGTTCAGGGTTTCGGGCTTAGGGTTTTCGTCCCCAAAGCCTTTCACAGCCAAGGCCCAGACCTGCCCCTCTTCACCTCACTCCCCTCAACGCTTGTGGACCTAACATCCCCTGAAAGTCTGCTATAAGGAAACATGACTTCTAAAACAAGCCAGCTAAATTCAGATAAGGTACCAACCCCCTGAACCCCAAACCCAAACGAACCCTAAACCCTAACCCTACACCCTAAACTTTACCTTTACCCTAAACATGACTTCTAAAGAAAGCCGGATACATGCAAAAACCCGAAGCCTAAACCCTACACCCTGAACACCAAAGACCAAGACCCGATATCTTAAAAAAGTACAAAACGGGAAATCGCCTCCTCTTCTGGAGGCTCGGGCCTGGGATGGATATGGGTTTAGGGTTTTGTTTAGGGTTTAGGGTTTAGGGTTTAGGGTTTGGGGTTTAGGGTTTAGGGTTTAGGGTTTAGGGTTTTAGGGCGTAGGGCTTAGGGTTTAGGGCCTGCCTGGGTGAAGTCTTCCGAAAGCTTACGACCTGTCGGGTCTAGCACAAGGACCTCAAGAATAAGAGGGGTTTCTAGCAGAGTTCTTGTTCAATGGTTCTATGGTTTAGGGTTTAGGGGCTTAGGGTTTAGGGTGTACCGTAGGGTTTTGATTTTGAATGTTCGGTACAGCTCGATGAAGGAACTCTAAACAACAGTATTGGTTATTATTCAACATTAGTGTCCAGGGCTCTTAGCGTTTGGGTTTTAGGGTATAGGGTTGATGCACGTTTCGGAGGATTTAGGGATTTGGGCCTGGGTTTTGTGTCTTGGGTCTAGGGTCGTGGCTTTCGGGCTCAAGCTGGATACTGTTGGTGGACAAAATTCTGCATGACCCAAATATAGTATAGTACCATAAATCCCATAGTTTAGGTATATAAGGTCATGCAGGATTTTGTCCATCAACCGTAGTGCAGAATTGTCGAGAAAGGCCATCAGACTCTGATCCATGGGCCCTTGGCATACGGTTCCTTTAAAGGGTTCCTTAAAGGGTTCTATAAGGGCTACTATAAGGGTTTAGGGTAGAGGGGCCTTAATGCTTAGAATCGGGCCCTTGGCATACGCGGAACCAGCCGCACCACGTTTGAGCGAAGGTCAGGTCACACTCGCACGAAGAAGGATGAGACCAGGGGCATTTAGTCAGGAGCATGGATGAGGCCTGCAAAGTCAACAATAGCATCTGCAGCCCTATACAACTATAGTTTAGGGTTTAGGGTTTAGGGTTTAGGGTTTAGGCCGAAACGGTCATCGACTGGCTTGGGCTGCCGTCGCAAAAACTCGCTGCTGCACCCTTAACACTTTACTCTAAACCCTTGACCCCAATCATGTTGCAGGAACCATGCGACCCTTGTCTGTATACAAGGTTTGGTCATGTCTCTGCTTGGATTCTAGAATTGAACTACTGCCTCACATAGCGCATCCCACAATTTTCTGCAGGTGCAGAGCTCAAAACCCTAAACCCTAAACCCTAATTCTGCAAACCCCAGGCTCCAAACGGCCTCTTATAAGGACTGACCGATTCAGAGCTGGGGCGTCTCGTGTTTACAAAGAGCTGTAGGGATACAATCATAAACACCCGAAACCCAAAACTCGCACATTTAAACTCTTAAACCGTAAACACTACACCCTAAACCCTAAACCCGAAACCTTACAGCCCTAAACCCGCGCTGCCCTGAGTTCGGGACGGCCGCGGCTCCTCCAAGGCTTCCGGCTTCGGAAGGTCCAAGGGAGCCCCATTAAGGAAGAAAATGTGGGGGTTTAGGGGCTTAGGGTTTAGGGGTTTGGGGGTTGAGGGTTGAGGGTTTAGAGGTTTAGGGTTTAGGGGGTCAAGGTTTAGGGTTTAAGGTTTAGGGTTTAGGGGTTGAGGGTTTAGGGTTGAGGGATTTGGGGTTGAGGGTTTAGGGGTTTAGGGTTTAGGCTTGAGGGCTTAGGGTTTGGAGGGGGCCCGAAACCCCTTAACTCCCTGAAAAAGAGGAACAGAATGTAGGGGCCAAAGGTTCTTGAAATAATTTCCACAAGGACGATTATAAATCATAAGGATTTAGATTTTACGGTTTTTGTAAACGGTGGATGGATGGATGGATAGACCGACAGAAAGAAAGACAGACGGACAGATAGATAGATAGACAGGGTTCAGGGTTTCAAAAATCAGGGTTTGGGTTTGGAACTTGGATCTGCTTCCAAAACGACTGGGGGGCGCCTTCGTCGTCCTACGCCCTTAGCCTGTACGCTGCTGAGGTCCGAAGGACCCTATAGGGTTTTGGGTTTAGCCCTTTGGGGCCAAAAATAGCTCCCAAAAGGTAAAGCCTCTAACGCGCCTAACCGACACTTGAGAACACAGGTTCACCCTCAACCCCAAAAACCCGAAAACCCTAAGACCTACCCTAGAAACACTTGCTCAGGACTATAGGCCTCTTCTGGCGGCGGCGCAGGTTCCTGGCTGTCGCTTCGGCTGTCTTCTTAACTCTTACGGCAGTTTCGCACGCGATTTACATCGAGCTACCACCCCAAGTTGTCGGACGACAAGGCTGAGCTCCCACAACTGGCCACATGGCCCTTGCCCTTTGCTTTGAAACCTAAACCCTAAACCCTAAACCCTAAACCGTTAGACTCGAAGTCCCTGCAACCGAACACAAAGGGAAAAGCCAAACCCCACACCCTTTGAGGGCTCTACACCCCAAACCCCAAACGCTCTAAACTTTGGCCTGCATGGGTTTATACTCCAGGCTCTACTTGGAGGATCCTGGGACTTAGCAAGTAAAGTTATAAGTCCCTTAATTGGGGCTATAAGTATAGTTACCCTAATTATAACCCTACTTACTAAGTCCCATGATCCTTTAAGTAGACTCGAAATCCCTGAAACCGAACACAAACGGAAAAGCCACACCCCACGCCCATGGTGCTTGTATGACGGTTTAGGGTTTAGGGTTTAGAATTTAGGGTTTAGGTGTGTTTAGACTCCAGGCCCTACACCCCAAACCCCAAACGCTCCCCGGAGACTCCAATATTCCTTAATTAAGGAATATTCCTTAAATTATAGTAGGATCCTTAATATGATTTAAAGTATATTCCTTAATTAAGGGATATTGGAATGTCTGGGTCTAAGCTTTGCGCATCCTGGAGACCTCCGTCCCTCTCAAAACCGGGTCCCCACAGCTCCATCCAAGGCCGTTAAACTCCTACTTAAAGGATCGTGGGACTTAGTAAGTATGGGTTATAATTAGGGTAACTATACCTATAACCACAATTAAGGGACTTATAACCTTACTTACCAAGTCCCATGATCCTCCAAGTACAGATGGGCTACGCCGTACTACTCCGTGATCCTCCGCGCATCCAGCCCCAAGGGCCCTAAACCCTAAACCCTCCATAACCCTAAATATCCCCAAACCCTCAACCCTAAACCCTAAACCCTAAACCCTAAACCCTGAACCCTAAACCCTAAACCCTGAACTCTAAACCCTGAACTCTAAGCAACCCTAAACTCCAAGCCCTCAACCCGAACTCCCCAAGCTCGCCCCCTTCCGCCTCCTCGGCGGGAGGTGGGGCCGGCATCGACCTTTAGGACTTGGATTAGGGTTTAGGGTTTAGGGTTTAGGGTTTAGGGTTTAAAGCACCACTTTTCCGTCTGCATGATTAGGATTTGGGGTTTAGAGAGGGTTTGGGGTTTAGGGTTTAGGGTTTAGGGTTCAGGGTTTAAAGCACCACTTTTCCGTCTGCATGATTAGGATTTGGGGTTTAGAGAGGGTTTGGGGTTTAGGGTTGAGGGTTTAGGGTTGAGGGTTTAGGGTTCATGGTTTGGGGTTGAGGGTTTAGGGTTTAGGGACGTGTGATGCGGAAGTGTTCACCCGCAAGGCAGGCCGAAAGCCTGTACAACATGGCTGCCTTACCGGGTTCTTGTTACGGAACTTGGCGTGGTCACCATAAGAGGGATCTATACTAAATATTATGGGTTGTTTTCTTATTGTGGTACTTAAAGGATCATGGGACTTAATAAGTCGGGTTATAATTAGGGTAACTATACCTATAATCCCAATTCAGGGACGTATAACCTTACTTACTAAGTCCCATGATCCTCCAAGCAACTTAAGATAAACTCCTTAACAACCCTAAACCCTAAACCCTAAACCCTAAACCCTAAACCCTCCTTAACAAGAACCCAGCCTACCGTGCCGAGAAACCTCAGGTCTACTTAACCCGTGTGATGACCCAAAGGGTTGAATAGACTCGCAGCTCACAACCGTATGTGTAACTTGTCTAAAATCCACCTGAGGTAGTACTTATAACCCTAAGCCCTAAACCCTGAACCCTAAACCCTAAACCCTAAACTTGCTTCTAAGTTCCCTCTGATCTTCTTCGCAGAGCAAGGCAAACTTCATCCAAGGCGCCCCTGCGAGGGGTCCTGGGGGTGATGAAAAGATCTGGTGCAGGTTTGGGTTTAGGACTTGGGGGTTTAGGGTTTAGGGGTTTAGGGGTTTAGGATTTGGGGGCTTAGGGTTTTAGGGTTTAGGGTAGCTGAACGCTGCCTACAAAGGTTCCAAAAAAGGGGGCTTCCTACCAAGAATGGGCGGGGGGGATTCCCATAAAGGGTGGAACCCTCGGGTTTCCCATGATACTACAAGTTTTAGGGTTTAGGGTTTAGGGTTTAGGGTTTAGGGTTTTAGGGTTTAGGGTTTAGGGTTTAGGGTTTAGGGTTTAGGGTTTAGGGTCAAGTTTTAAAGGTTCCAAAAAAAGGGTGCCTGCAAGGATAGGAGCCCGGGTTGTGTGTGAGAGATGAAGGGTCTCGGCTCGGGGCCGTCCCTGCGGCAGCGTGAGCTCAGCTCAAGATTCTACAGTTTTAGGGTTTTAGGGTTTAGGGGTTTAGGGTTTAGGGTTTAGGGTTTAGGGTTTAGGGTTTAGGGTTTGGGTTCCTTGCGCGGGCTTCTACTGTAGGAGCTTTGAATCATAACTCATTACTAGCATGCCCTAGCTTCTGCCGGCAAGATGTTCTGCTCAATGCTCAGGGTTGAAAGTTTCGGGCTCCGCCGTCAGGGGCACCCTGACCACTGTCCCCGCCACTCTTGCCTCCTCTCTGCATGCGGGGAAGCCTGAGCTAACACCGAACATCCCAGGCGGTGTGAGCAAAGAAGCAAAGCCCCATTTTAAAAAACTACTTTTCTGAAGAGGGCTTATATTTATATACTACCATTATGGAACTATGTGAACAAAACCATGATAGGGATTGTCTTTTGGGACCTACTTCCATAACGGTAGTACATATATATATATATATAGATACATGAACCCTCTGGCCTCTGACTCACATCTGAAACCTAAACCACCCGGAAGCCTACAAATAACATAGGGGCCTGAGTTGAATCAGAATAGGCTATACTATAACACTGACTACAATTATACCAAGGAACCCCCAAAATACTGTTGATGATATGCATCCTGCAGTAGCCTAAGGACCCCAAACTGCGGCACTTACGGCATATTCCTTATCATGCGTAATCCAGGATTTATATCATCAGCCGTCGTATTGATTATCATTTAGGCCCCCTACTTGGAGCATCATGGGACTTAGTAAGTAAGGTTATAAGTCCCTTAATTGGGGTTATAAGTATAGCTACCCTGATTATAACCCTACTTACTAAGTCCCACGATCCTTTAAGTAACAGAGAGATGATCGCTCGTCCGTCAGTCCCCGAAAACCGAATCGGCTTCTGTCCTCCATGGCGTAGCCTCCGCATGCCCTGAGGTTTAAGGCTTCGGGCTTAGGGTTTAGGGTTTAGGGTCTCGGGTTTAGGGTTTAGGGTTTAGGGTTTAGGGGTAGGGCTTAGGGCTTAGGGTTTAGGGTTCAGGGTTTAGCGTTCGGGGTTTAGGGTTCGGGGTTTAGGGTTTAGGTCTTGGGGTTTAGGGTTAAGTAGAGATCCCACTGAAGGCTCAAAGCTGCACGGATTCAGTCAATGAAGGGCGAGTCGGCACGTAGGACTCATAGGGTTGAGGGTTTGGGGTTTAGGATTTACGGGGTTGAGGGTTTGGGGTTTAGGATCTTAGGGTTTAGGGTTTAGGGTTTTGGGTTTAGGGTTTTGGGTTTAGGGTTTTGGGTTTGGGGTTTAGGATCTATGGGGTTGGGGGCTTATGGGGTTGAGGGCTTATGGGGTTGAGGATCTGCTCCACTTCAGGTTCTATCGAAGCGGCTGAGAGAAGAGAAGACCGAGAAACCGCAAACTGGGTCGGCTGTGCTCTAGAACTTAAACCCTACAAAACCCTAGAACCTGTTCTCTAAAGTTCCAGCTGCCGTCGCAGGATCCGACTTCAACCAGATGCTCCCTTCTGCGAGTTCTCAGTTGTGGCTACCACTAAAACACATGCTTAAAGCTACAAACCCTAANNTTAGGGTTTGTAGCTTTAAGCATGTGCATCGATGGTGGCTACAACTCGTCGTCACCCTGCGATGAGGAGGAAACCCTAAACCCTAAACCCTATGTAGAACAACAGCTACGACAACTGAGGGCCGGAGAGCAGCCCCCCCAGAGGCGCTCGAATGCAAAGCTGACGCCTCAGCCCTCGTCCCCTGCATCGCTGCATCCCGGTTTAGGTTTTAGGGTTTAGGGTTTAGGGTTTAGGGTTTAGGGTTTAGGGTTTAGGGTTTAGGGTTTATGAACATCGTAATGTTTTTTTTAATCCCAAGCATCCACCGAAGCATCAAAACCCCATAAAAATCGGAACTTTATATTCTGAAGCCTAAACCCCACATGTGTTGGATTCTGCGTGCTACGTGACGGGGCCCCCGGCCCTGCGTACTCGGGAGCCTGCATTGGCTGGCTCCAGGTTCCGAGGTTGGTTTACAGTGATGTCGAGACCATAGTAGCTAGAATGGGGTTTTGGGGCCCATTACTGTATACTATACTTATAATAAGGAACCCCCAAAGTAGTATAGGTAATTAGTTAGGCCCCTATGTTATGGTTAGGCTTTCTTTTTGGGGTGTAAGGGCTTTGGGAGATTTGATGCTGCTTCAGGACTCTAGGGGTCTGATGGTTTCGAGCTGAGTTCGGCTGCAGACATGTTCTTCTCAGCTGCCGTGAAGATACAGGGCAAGTATTACACTGATTATTCGGATAATGTTAATTGTGACTATGACTATTTTTGCTTTTGTGATTATGACTACAAGTATTAGTATTACTGTTTATAACTACTGTTATTGTTGTTCTTATTACATCCCTGACCATGTCGGCCTTGTGCCCGAAAGCCTAAGCCCCGCTTTACGTAGGTTCGAGAGCTCCTTCATGGGTCTGGGCTGTAGGGTTACGGTTTAGGGTTTAGGGTTTAGGTTTTTTTTTTTTTAAAGTGTTTAGGGTTTAAGGTTTAGGGTTTAGGGTTTAGGGTTTAGGGTTTAGGGGTTCGGGTTTGGGTTTTTTTCTTGAACCCCTCTTTTCGACCTCTGCTCCTGGCGGGTTTGGGGTTTAGGGCTGAGGGTTTAGAGTGAAGGGTTTCGGGTGGCTTTAGACCTACTCACATGTCCAATGAATGTGTAGTATCCTGCCCCCCGAAACTTCCGGCGACACGGCGTCACTCTCTGACACGAAAGCAAAGGGAGATGAAAACAGAGTACAACGGGAGCATGAGGAATTTGGCAAGGCGATGAAAGTTAGGAGAACATGATTCTGATATATTCTGATACACCATGTCGCGCTTTCTGTAATGTGCAGTTTGGCATGGCACAGGACTGTGCCGCCAGCACAGAATCATAGCATAATGTAGGGGCCTTATTAATTAGAATAGGGTTTTGGGGGTTTCTTTATATAACTATAGTATAATATACCCCCCAGACCCTACTCTAATCATTAGGGCCCCTACATTACGACTTCTGCGAGTCATGCCCCCGCTTTGCTGGGTCTCACCTAACAACCCCACGTGGTGCGTGTTCTTACATGGCCGTTTCGAGCCAAAGCATGCCGTGTGCTAGCATGGTGTGCCTACCTGAGCTAGCTCCTACAGCTGACTGAGCCCAAGCCCTAAACCCTAAACCCTAAACCCTAAACACTAAACCCTGAACCCTAATCGGGCTAGACCATGGTCAAGAAGAGACTCAAGGAGATGGCTTTGAAATGAAACGGCCCTACAGCGACCAGAAGCTCGAAGTGTGGAAAGGACTTAGCGGCAAAGGGCTTAGGGTTTAGGGTTTAGGGTTTAGGGTTTAGGCAACGGAAAAAGCTGCAAAAATCTCGACCAACCGGTTTTGCAGATTCAATTCCGGCCTGTGCTTCTGCATATTGAGAGGCCTGCAGCATGCGAGCGCAGGGGGACACGGTTGCGGTGCGATTTTGGCAGCGGGCAGTCGCCGGGGAGGTTTAGAGTTTAGCTCTTGAACATGTGGGTAGTTCTCTAAATTAGGGTCCCTTTTTAGGTCCCCGAAAAATTTGTACGGCGCCCTTATAAAAGGACCCCTAAAAGGGCACCCTCATTTAGAGAACTACCCATGTGCCTGCTCGGAAAGCCGACCCTCCGAACCACAAGGGAATAGGGTTTAGGGTTTAGGTTTAGGGTTAAATGTGCTTCTTTTTCTAGATTTTGGTCTGGAATTGCATGTCGAGCTGGATTCCCCTCTGAATAGGATGAGAGAAACGTTGAAAACGGAGCCGGTGAAAGACCTGTCAAGAGAAAGCCGAGTAATCTCTTCCGCCACAAAACATGAAACAGGGTGGTGTGATGAGGCGGCAACCAGACATGGCAGACCTTTTTGAAACGGCAGACAGTGATGCATCGTACAGTACGAAGACTAAGAGTCACGCTATACCGCAGAACAACATAGCATAACATCACAGAGGCTGGCAGCCAGGATAAAATCATGACGTGCAGCGGGACAGAAAGCATCACGACAGAGTAAGTACTACTCCACAGAGGTCTGAACCTCAACGCCCTTGAACCCCCAAAGCACTTAAGCCCCAAACCCCCCGACCCCCGTGACCTCTGCAGCTGCTGCCAGGGCCTCGCAGCACAAGGTTCGGAGTTCAACTTCGGGAAGCTCCACACAAGGGATTTCGGGACAAGGGTAGGGGTTTTTGGGGCGTTTAGGGTTTGATTCTTCGAGTTTAGGGTTTAGGCTGTAGGTTTGGGCTTTAGGGTTTACAGGCTTTAGGGCGTAGGGCTTACCCAGTCTAGCTAGCTCTTACTGTTGAGGGCCTTACAAGGAAAGGGTTTAGGGTTTAGGTCTTCAGGGCCTTACAAGGACATACCTGAACCCTACAAAACCTACCTTTTCAGGGATCCCAATCTATAATTTGGTTTCCTTTTCTCCCTAAACCCTAAACCCTAAACCCTAAACTCTAAGCCCTCAACCCTAAACCCTAAACCCTAAACCCTCAGCCCTAAACCCTAAAACCAAAAGGCATAGGGTTCAGGGTGTGAGGTCTGGTACCGCAAGGCTCAGGGCCAACCGGCTTTAGACAGGGCAACATGCGTCATCTGACACCAAAAAGCCCTAGAAACCTGGGTTTAGGGTTTAGGGTTTAAGGTGTAGAGTGCAGGGTTTAGGGTTTAGGGGTTTAGGGTTTCGGGTGTAGGGTTTAGGGTGTAGGGTTTAGGGTTTAGGGTGTAGGGCAGATCACCAGATGATCGGGGAAAAGGAGAAGCAAGCGAGGGCCCTCCAGAAGACGACGCAGACATCCAGACACTCTCGGTTCTGGCCTGCGCCTTCGCGACGGCTTCTTGCTGCGCCTGTATGGGGGAGATTCCCGGGTTTTGAGGTTTAGGGCTTAGGGTCAAGGGTGATCCAAAAGCGCAGGTTTACGAAACGCACAAAAACCACAGGCTGCTATCTACTGCAACGCTGAAGATGAAACTTGGCCATGAGGTCACGACAGGACTTGGAAACGGAAGAGGCTGAAACAAAGACGTGGATGAAAAGGAAGGGTGGCTTTGCCATGGTCTGGGTTTAGGGTTTAGGGTTTAGGGTTTAGGGTTTAGGGTTCAGGGTTTAGGGTTTAGGGTTTAGGGTTTAGGGTGGTATGAAAAATGGATGATCTATGGCACAACGTAAAGTAGGGGCCGAAATAAATACTCATAGTATTTTGGGGGCTCCCTATGAAGATTCTAGTGCAATATATCCGCAAAACCCTGTTCGACTTATTAAGGCCCCTATATTAAGTACGGAACATCTTTGATTTGAGGGAACTTGCTGACAGGCACCACTTGACATAAGCGGACTTGGAGCTTCACGGTAACACCAATGCTAAGAAGGGTCCGAACCATAGCTGCACAAAGAATCCGGAGAAAAAAATCTAGGAAAAGCAGTGAGCCACATGGGCCACAACACCCATCTCTAACCACAGCCCCTCTGACCCCCTAAACCCTAAACCCTAAACCCTACACCCTAAACCCTAAACCCTAAACCCTACACCCTAAACCCTAAACCCTAAACCCTAAACCCTCTGACCCCACCCCCCAGAAGTTGGCAAAACCGACGCCCT
>CAJNDV010032113.1:4136-21482 GCA_905221635.1 Symbiodinium sp. CCMP2456 | reverse complement strand
AACCCTCAACACCTAATCCATCCTAAGCCATCCCAAACCCTAAACCCCTAAACCCTAAACCCTAAACCCTAAACCCTAAACCCTAAACCCTAAACCCTAAACCCTAAACCCTAAACCCCAAGCCCTAAACTCCGAACTCCCTCCCTGCCCAACTCAACACGCGTGAAAACCGAGCCACCTCCAGCGCCCTGGTCAGCGATTGCCAGGGGCAGCCCGCCTTGGTGTGTGAAAAAAGCTTCGCTGGCTCCTCAATGCGCAGCTTCGGATGGTGCTTTGAGAAAGCATGCACCCGGAATTAACCCTAAACCCTAAACCCTAAACCCTAAACCCACCCGGTTCTTCCGAAGCTGAAGACAGAATGACACGGAAGCCGAAGGTGCCGGAGAGGGCCTGCAGGCAGACACCAACAAGACGAGAGAAACACAAAGGGGCCCCACTACTATAGGGGCCTAAATAATTACCTACATTTTGGGTGGTTCCTTTTAGTAATTATGGCATAATATATCCCAAAACCCTATTCTAATATTATAAGTATAGTATAAGGGGGCCCCAAAGCCCTATTCTAATTATCAAGGCCCCTACATGACTCGATGCACTCCCGGCCACTGGGGCCGTGTCGCGCACCTCGCGCAGAAAGGCATTGGAGATCCAGCGCTTCAGCAGGTCGAAGGCGACCTGGGAAGCAGGAGCCTCAAAGTCGTCCCTCTCTCTCTCTCTCTATATATATATATATAATATTTTCTACATATTATATATACATATAATATTCTACATATATATATATATATACACATACATATATATATATATAGATGAAGAGCCCTAAACCCTAAAACAGGCTAATAATACACTGCATCCCACTCACCGAATTACCACATACCGACTTCCTCTGCTGGCACAAAATCTGCTGCAATCCCCGGCACCCGGTCGCCGCCACGGCGGGAGCGCAGCAATGCCAAATCCATCGTTATATCCTAGTATACTGTAGTACCCTAAACCCTAAACCCTAAACCCTAGTGGTTCAAAGTATGTTATAGTAACGTAGCTTATGTTTTATAGTATTTTCTTCACTGCGCAGCCGGCGAAGCGCAAGTCCGCAGCGGGCGAAGCGCCATGGCACAGGACGTCACCCAGAGACTCCAAGATCCCTTAATTAAGGGTTTAGGGTTTTGGGTTTTGGGTTTAGGGTTTAGGGATCCCTTAATTAAGGAATAGACCTTAAATCACATTAAGGATCCTACTATAATTTAAGGAAGAAACCTTAAATCACATTAAGGATCCTACTATAATTTAAGGAATATTCCTTAAGCAAGGAATATTGGAGTCCCTGGCAGTGTCGAGCTGAGAGATCTCAGAGCCTTGCCGCTACCCCTCGGCAGGCTCCAAGAGACCGGCTTTGGGAGGTTGAGGTTCGAGGCAGAAAGTCGGGGCCTAAATAGTTAGGGTTTAGGGTTTAGGGTATAGGGTTTAGGGTTTAGGGTTTAGGGTTTAGGGTTTAGAATAGGGTTTTGGGGTATATTGTACCACAAGTCTTATAAGGAACCCCCAAAATGGTATAGGTAATGATTAAGGCCCCTTTATTCATGAGCTGTGGGCCTTGGGCTTGCCTTGTGGGTCATGGGCCATGGGTCTAAAAACGGCAACGTGCCAGGGCATGGCACCCCAAGTCAGCGGTGGGTGCTGTGGTGGTTGTAGGTGCTTGGCGATGGTTTCCAATGTCATTCTGGTGTGAATGGCGAGCCAAACGGAGCGGCGGCGCCCCTTTAAACGCCTCAACCCTCAACCCTAAACCCTAAACCCTAAACCCTCAGCCCTAAACCCTAAACCCTAAACCCTAAACACTAAACCCTACCCACACTGCCCAACCTGAAGGCCTGTCGGGCCTCTGCCTGACCCTCCCAGCTGAAATCCGAGGATGCAGCCAGCAGATGCGGCCTGAACTGCTGGATTGCCTTGGTTTGGGGTTCAGGGTTTAGGGCTTAGGCTTTGGAAGATGCGGCAAATTCGGAATCGAATTTTTGTTTCACAATCCGGGTCTAGCTGGTTCAACCAATTCTGGCAAATCAAGTCAAGCTTGAATCAGCCCACTTCCAGCTCCCTGAGTTGCCCCTAAGTTGCCTCGAGCACCATGTAGTTCTTGTTGGCCACACGGTGCTCGTAGCCTGACATGTACTGGAGCAAGCTATCTCACCGAATCGCCGATCCCAACATGCGATGCTCCAGCAAAGGACACTCCATGGACCCGCAGTAAGATCACAGGCCCAAAAAACTGAAGAACGCTAGAACCTCGCAGTAGACTCACAGGACGGACGAAGCTCAAATCAAGTCCTGCCTAGGGAGGCACAGATGGCAGCAGCGTCGGCGCAGCAGGGCACAGCTGGCTGGTCATTCGGCGTCAGCACCAACACCTCCACTCTGAAAACAGCTCTCTAGAGTTTCGGAACCCACAGGGGACCCTACGCTTAATGAGATAAATCCTGCATGACCCATAATAAGCAATATACCATAATTCCCATAGTTTAGGGTCCTTAGGGTAATGCAGGATTTGTATCATCAACAGTATGGTTTGGGAACCCTAAAGGGGGCCCTAGCTTTGACAACCACCTACCTGGGCACCCATTCAACGACTTCGGTGACTGAGCCTGGCTTAGCATTCTCCGATTGTTCCTAAACCCTAAACCCTAAACCCTAAACCCTAAACCCTGAACCCGAAAGCCCTCAGTCTGGGGTGGGCTAGGGTTTAGGGTGAGGGGGCAAGGCGCTTTTCGATGCTTTTCCACGCCACATTGAAACCTCGGCTTTGCACCCTCAACCCTAAACCCTAAACCCTAAACCCTAAACCCTAAACCCTGCGCATTCTTCCAGCAAATGTCAACCTTTTGAAACCTCCGACGAGAGTTTCAGGGCTTAGGGTCGTAAAAGTTAAGGGATTTCAGGCTAAAGAACCCTATATTATGGGTTTAGGGTTTAGGGTTTAGGGTTTAGGGTTTAGGGTTTAGGGTTTAGGGTTTAGGGTTTATATTATAGTAGATCCCTTATGGAACCCTTTAAAGGAGCCCTTTAAGCATCCCTTTTACTAAGGCCCCTAGGGGCGAAGCGACCCAGCCTCGATGGGTTGCGACCTCCGCGCCTGAGGAACTTTGCTCTGGTGTGGGTTTAGGGTTTGGGCTTAGGGTTTAGGGTTTAGGGTTTAGGGTTTAGGATTCAGGGTTTAGGGTTTAGGGTTTAGGGGTTAGGGGTTAGGGGTTTAGGGCTTGGGCTTCTCGACTCCCGGTAAAGCTTTTGGCCTCTGGACTGTCTGACTAAACGTGCGTGCACAGATCTTCTCATAAGAGAGGTGAGTCTAAACGATGACTTATTAGGGTTTAGGGTTTAGGGTTTGGGGTTTGGGGTTTAGGGTGTAGGGTTTAGGGTATTACTCCGTCTTCGGATTCTGATCGATCGGACAACTGAAGGATGCCTGGCCCCAGCGAGCTATCATGGTTTAGGGTTTAGGGTCTATACCCCCAAAAAGTTGGATGTTACTGTGGGGTCAGAGTAGAAGGGGTTTAGGATTGGGGTTCTGAGGGGTGCTTCTTCAGTGCTACAGGGTTTGGCAGCCATGGAATTCAAGAGCTGAGAAGCCAAAAAATGCGGAGAACTCTAAGAAGAAATTCCTACGACATGCGCAAGCACCTTGGGGGGCTTCGGAAAAATGCGGAGAACTCTAAGAAGAAATTCCTACGACATGGGCAAGCACCTTGGGGGGCTTCGGGTTTGTCTCTCTCCATCTCAGCGACCCACAGGGGCCTTGATAGTTCGAGAAGGGCTTTGAGGCATCATGAGCTCCACTTTTCACAAGGGACCCCAACGGATTTAGGGTTTAGGGCTTAAGGCCCTCAGGCCAAGGAAGAATCTGAATCCTGGTGATTTTCCCGACCCCTAAGTGAAAAGTGGTCCCTTCACCCCCGGACCAGGCCGGCCCTCTCTCTCGGAGACTTGCCTGCACAAGCTGGTAGAGCGCGAAGTTCAGGGCATCTTTCTGGCCCAAGAGTGCCTCAGTCTCAGGGTAAGCTCCAACTCACGCTCTGGCAGCAAAGTTTAGGGCTGGGATTGACAGACCTTTGCCACACAAGCACTACTAGAAGATTAGAACAGGCTCCTGTCTCAGGCCGGCCAAACCATCAGCGCGATAAAGGAGGTCAGAAGTGCAGCCAGGATGGAGCTAAACGATTCTCCTTATCGCCTCTGCCCAGACCCGAGGATGCCACTGCGCCTGGTGAAAACTAGCCTAGACCGAGATCTTGCATGTCGAGCCGGCACAGGACAGCTGCGCTTGCTCCAAGATATCCAAAGCTCCCGCACTGGAGGAATCAACCCTAAACCCTAAACCCTAAACGGATTCCTCATTATAACTTATGGTATAATATACTGTTCTAATACCCAGGGACTCCAATATCCCTTAATTAAGGAATCTTCCTTAAATCATATTAAGGATCCTACTATAAGTTAAGGAATATTCCTTAATTAAGGGATATTGGAGTCTCTGGGTACGTGAGCTTGTCCGTCGAGTCACGATTCGCGGTGTCTCCTTGCCGAAAGGCTCGGCAGCGGCCACCATGGCCGAAAGTGCCAGCGCTGGGCCAGAGGCCAGACAACGTCTCCCCACGGACTCTTTAAAGAGGGTTTAGGGTTTAGGGTTTTGGGTTTAGGGTTTAGGGTTTAGGGTTTAGGGATTAGGACGAACATGCTGGGATTGTGGCTGGAAAGAAGCAAGTCAAGGTGGAATTTTGATGCAGATTTCCTCCTCTCTGAGCCGCAGAATCACACCTCACGGACCGAAGGAGAAAACCCAATTCAGGCATGTAGGGTTCAGGGGTTTCGGGCTTAGGAGGATTTTGGGTTGAGGGTTTCGGGCTCGGAGGTTTAGGAAGTTTAGGGTTTGGGGTTCGGGGTTTAGGTTTGGGTCTTCATGTGGCGGTGATATGTTTTGGAACCTGTAGGCTGCCGTTCGCGAACTTTGGAACTTTTCGGGGGAGGAAAGGGTTTGTGCCGTGTGCCGTCGCGCAAAAACGTGATCAGCAATGCACAGCATAATGTAGAAGCCTTACAAATTAGAATAGGGTTTTGGGGCCCATGATACTATGATTTCAATAAGGAACCCCCAGAATAGTATAGGTAATTATTTAGGCCCCTATATTACTCCCCCGCGGGAGCTCTGTGAATCTCTGCTCCCTCACCTCGCATGAGAACTTCAAAAAACGGGTTGGGGTTCAGGGCTCTAAGGTTTAGGGTCTAGGGTTTAGGGATTTAGGGTTTAGGGTTTAGGGTTTAGGGTTTAGGGCTCTAAGGCCGAAGCCACCCAGCGCAAGACTGAGGACTCGGAACCCTGGTATGCGGAAGCCCAGCTCTGCGATGCCGCCCCTTCCTGGTTAGTCTTTTGGCCGCCGGACCTCTTGAAGGTTCAATGCCAAACAAGCGGGTCTCCCAGCCCCCGGGCATCGAGGCTTCTGGTAGGGCTCGGGAATTTAGAGTTCAAGGCTTCGAACCCCTGAACCCTAAACCCTGAACCCCAAACCGGATGGAGTATCCACTCGAGGGGCCGTGGAGCTGGGAGTCCGAATTCCTGTGCGCGGTGACTCACCCACATGCGGTCTCGGAGGCACGCCTCCCGAAACAGAAACCCCAGACACGTGTGGTAGGAGACCTTAGGTATGACGTTACAGTAAGCCTCAAAGCAACCCTTATGGTGGCCTCTACAATGGCCTTTGTTCTGAAGCCTTACAGCAACCCTTACATAGCAACTCTTACAGTAAGCCTTATAGTCACCCTGAGAGTTGCCTTTATAATCACCTTGCCTTAGTGTCCAACTCACCTGCTCCGAGACTCTGACCACAAAGGTCTTGGCACAGGGGTCCTCCCCACACCTCTCGTGAGGACATCGGGGAACGTCGTCTCGCGAATTAGGGTTTGGGGCTTGGGGTTTAGACTTTCGGGGTTTAGGGTTTAGGGTTTAGGGTCCTATGGAAAAGATTGCCCATGGTCGCGGCTCGCTAACGTCTGAGAGCGGATTCATCTGCTCTCCTGGCCCAGACCAGCTAGGCTGCTGCACATTTCGGGTGCCGGAACCCTTCGCAACACAGAGCCAATCGGGCTTGGTGGTATTACGAAAAAATGCTACAAATGTACAAGAAGGAACCCTAAGCAACGATATTGTTCATTGTTGAGGCTTCTATAATCCGATATTGTTGGAGCCCGCGTCCTGAAACTCCCGTCTGCGACTTGTAAAGCTCTTTTCGACGAAGTATCTGAATCTGAGGCCTAGATTTAGACCCCAGGCCCTAAGCCCGCCTAGTCGCTGGTAAACCGCACACTCCAAGCCAAACCTACAACCTAAACCCGTTCCATCCTCTCTACCTACACCCTCTAAAGAACCCCGTACACCCGAAAGCCGAAACCAAACAATCTGGGACATTTTCAGGTGGGTAGTTACCCTTATAGGAGCGTTATAGAAGGTCTATATGCCTTATAGAAGCCTTATAGAAGCCCTATATACACTAAACTCCCCACCTGTAGTCTCCTTTAATACAAGCTCTGTAACCCGTCGTGTGCAGCTTTTGGCTCAGGGCGCGCTCCCCCGGCGGCTCTTCTGCCGGTCGCTGAAGAGCCGCTCACTCTCTTCCGCATCCGGGCCCTGCTTCAGGGGGTTTAGGGTTTAGGCAGTGCGGGGCTTCCTTCCTTAAGGATGTTTCTAAGGGTTTTGGGTTTAGGGTTTAGGGTTTAGGGTTTAGGGTTTAGGGTTTCCTTCCTTAAGGATGTTTCTAAGGGTTGCTCTCAACCAGATCAGGGTTACCATAAGGCCTTTACGGCTGCTGTAGCTATAAGGGTTTGGGATTCAGGGCCTGTGTTGGGGGCTTAGGGTAGGAGACTTCCAGAAGTTTAGGGTTTAGGATTTAAGTATTTTAGGGTTCATGTTGGGGTTCACGGCTTTTCTTTTACTTGTGGCTTTGGGGTTTATAACTCTTTTGGGGCTCTCTATGGGCAAGTAGAGACTTTGCTACGCCCCAGTTTCCACTCAAGTCGAGGTTGACCAGAACCCTAAGCGCTACACCCTAAACCCTGAACCCCAAACCCCAAACACTACACCAGAACCCTAAACCCTGGAGCCCTCCGATATCATCCGGGACGCTGGGGAGACTTGCTGACGTGCTGTTCGTGCGTGGCTGTGGGCTCCAATCTACGACGACATCTGACACGGAAAAAACAAATCTCCCCTTAGAGGCCCTGTATCGAAATACTTGTACTGGACCCCAAGACCCTCTTCTAAGGATGAAGGCCCCTAACTCCCAGAACTCTTATAGCCGCTGTTTTGGCAAACTTTTATCGAAGCCTCAAAAAAAAAACATATTCTACTCAGTAAGGCCTCATCCCTAAACCCTAAACCCTAAACCCTAAACCCTAAACCCTTAACCCCTAAACCCCAACCCCTCAGCCCGAAACCCGAACATAAAAGGGTCTCTTTAGGCCACCAGGAAAATTTCGCCACGCCTCGGCCGAGAAGACCCAGGCCACCAGCTCGTTGAAGCTGACGCGGCCGTCGCCTGGGGCCGACCCAAAAAAGAAACCTCCCCAGAGACTCCAATATTCCTTGATTGAGGAATACTCCTAAAGTTTTTTGTAGGGTCCTTAATATGACTTAAGGTGTATTCCTTAATTAAGGGCTATTAGAGTCTCTGGGTCTAAGGATTCTTTCAAGGGTTCCTTCAAGGGATCTTGTAGCGGCTCCTTTAAACGCTCCACTTAAAGGAGCCCCGAAAGGGTCTTCGGGCTTGGGGTCCGCGGCTTGGGGGTTAGTGTGATGTCTTGGCCTCGGGTTCGTGAAAATTGGCACAATGAGGTTGCTATACTAACAGTTAGACTAGGGTTCTAGGGCGTAATATACAATAATATAACCATCATGAGGAACCTGAAGGAACAATATTTGCAGTATCCTCCTCACTGGAAAAGGAAGCATGCTGCCGATCTCAAAAAGCACGACCGCGTCGCCAGTGCTCGGATCTCCAAGACCACTCTAAACCCTTATCCCAACCCTAAACGAGCCAAAGTCTACAGCATGGGTTTAGAGCTGAGGGTTTAGAGTTTAGGATTTAGGGCATAAGCCCCACAAAGCCCAAAACCCGGGACCCAGGGCTCCGGGCCGTTCTTGTCCAGCTGCTTGAAGATCTCCTCCACCTCGCCCTCGCTGGTTTTCGGCCTCCCAAGGAGCTTCAGAAAACGATGGGTTTCTAGGGCTCAGGGCTTGTATGCTTTATTTGGGGTTAGGACCTAAAGTTTGGAGGATAGGCCTTATAGTGACGATCCTGCTACTCAAGGTCTGTATTCGGCGGCTCGGACGAACAGTGTAGTTAAGGGTTAGAGCCTTCAGGGCTTCGGGCTTCTGAAGCTTTTCAGGCGGATGCTGACTTGATTCGGTGTTGAAAACGAGGCTAAGGGCCTGGAGACTTTAGGGGTTTAGGCTTGAGGGTTTAGGGTTTAGGGCTTCAAACATTTAGGGTTGAGTAAAGTCTTGCAAGCAGAAACGCGGCAACGGTTTTTGTGGTTAGGCCCAGGGCTTTAGTTCTAAACGGGCCTTAACGCGTTTGCCGTTTTGGGCTTGTCGGGTCTACAGAGCCCTGAAGAAGGGTTTTAAGTTTTTTGACTCGTTAGCCCGGCCATGTAAACAATTCATAGTACCCCTTGTAAAACCCCTTGTAGTAGCCCTGAAAGTGACCTTTTTCGCAAACTCTGTAGTGACCCTTTTTGCAAACTCTGTAACGATTAAAGAAGCCCTTCTAGAGATCCCGTAAGAGCCCCAACCCCTTTGCGGCGGAGGGTTTTTATTTTCGAAACTGCGGCCAACCGTTTTTGTTCGGAGGTGCGTTCGGCTAAGGGTTTGGTCCAAGTCAAGCTATTGGTGAACTCCAATTTGAATTCCAGTTTGTGGGGCTTGGTCTTCCTCAAGCTATTGGGGAATTGGAATTCGTGGGGCTTGGTCTTCCCTCAAGCTATTGGTGCATTCCAATTTGTGGGGCTTGGTCTTCTTTCAGCTATTGGGGAATTTGAATTTGTGGGGCTTGGCGTTCTCTCAAGCTATTCGTGAACTCAATTTGCGGGGCTTGGTCTTCTCTGAAGCTGTTGGGGACTTCGAATTCGTGGGGTTTGGTGTTCTCTTAAGCTATTTGTGAATTCCAACTTGTGGGGCTTGGTCTTCTCTCACGCTCTTGGGGAATTCGAATTCGCGGGGCTGTTCGTGGATTTTAATTTGTGGGGCTTGCTCTTCTGTCAAGCTATTAGGGAGTTCGAATTCGTGGGGCTTGGTCTTCTTTCAAGCTATGCGTGAGTTCCAATTTGTGGGGCTTGGTTTTCTTCCAGCTATCGGGGAATTCGAACTCGTGGGGGCTTGGTGTTCTTTCAAGCTATTTGTGAATTCCAGTTTGTGGGGCCTGGTCCCCCTCGAAAGTATAGGTGAATTCCAACTAACATCAAAAAATATCATATAGTAGAATATAATATAATATAATGTCATGTCATATCATACCATATAATACAATCTAATATAGAAGAACATAGTATGGTATAGAATATAACAGAATATACTAGAATAAAATAGAATAGCAAAGAATAGAATACAACAGAATAGAACAGAATAGAAATAGAATACAATAGAAGAGAAAAGAAAAAATAGAACAGAACAGAATAGATTTTTTGTTATCTAGTAATATATTATATAAACGTATATCATATTATATTGTATGATATATTATATTAGATTATATCGTATTATAGTATATGATATATTATAATAATATATATTCTATAAAAGGAAAAACATATAAAATGTATCGTGTAGTACAAAACGAAATACGAATATTATACAGATAAAAAACCAAAATAAAGTATAATATTGTACAACATAATATATTTTGGAATAACATATTATAACATATTATTATAAACTCTAACCCATTGCGTCTAGGGTTGTTAACGATTATATCTTCGGCAGCAGGGGAATGCCAAGCTCGCAAGTCCCTACACAGCAACTTGAACGTGCAGGCCAGTAGGGTCGCCCACGTATGTGCACAAAGCTTGGCGCCATAGCGACCGTCCGATCTGAAACAGCTGCAGGCGACGCTGTCTGCGGTCAAACGAGGAAGCGTCAAGCATCGAGGGCGTCGCTCGCAAAGTTTAGGAGGTGTAAGTAAGACAACATTGTCTAATGTATATGAAGTTTACGAAAGACACCTCGTACATAAAATGTTCATCTATATTGTTATCTAAGACTATGTACACATGGTGTCTACAGTGTATATAAGCTGTAGATCATTAAGATATAGAACATATAATCTCGCCCATATATATGCGCACACATACATATAGAACTGAACAGTCATTTACATTGTATATTACACAAGTAAAACATATAAATATACGTACATACTAGTGCCCTTATGTTCAAACCGCTTCCAGTGGAAACTTGCTTGGAGTGACGTAAGTCGAGCAGCTAACATGTTGAAGTAGCCACTGCATGGCAGGGTTAGCGGACGTGACGCGGTGAGAATAGACCTTAGTGCGGACGTTGACACTGGTTGCACGAAACACGCAGCAGACAGGGACGAGTGCTAGATGTACTACGGATGTTGAAGTACATCAGGATTCTTTACAGAAATGCAAGCTGGAGTTTACAGACGAGTCGGCGTCAAAATTACTTGTTCATGCTGCTTAAGTTTTTGAATTGGCGCGTCCGTTATCGTTTTCCGAGGAATTCGCCCATCTCATATGTTTCCAGGCGGACGGTGGGCTTCGGGATAGTCTATCGGTGCACGTGGGGCCAGAAAGTCCGGTCAGCAGATGCATGCACGTAGACAAGAAACCAAGAAATAAGGACAGAAGGAGACAAACAACGAAATAATAGGTAAACTACAAACAAGCAAACAATGTCCGCATACGCATATGCATGCGTGAGTGCAAGCACATGCACAAAATTAAGGACATGTGTGAGTGCACACTGCAAACGCCGATGGCTTTGCTACGGAACGTGGGTTTGGGGGTGGGGGGAACGTGAGCTTGCCTCGCCCATGACGGACTTGCAAGCCGAGCAGCCCTATCTTTCTTCCTCGCGTACTGTGCGCTTCCAATTCGCTTGGCGGTCTGGCCGATCACTCCTCCTGGCGCATGCGTAGAATGCTGAGTGTATATGCCAGTATCTGCACAGACAGATAAACACAGACACGGATGGAGACAACGGGCAGAAAAGAGGACATGATCACGCGAGTGCATGCGGTCAAACATGCGGCAAGTCCTGAAAGTGAGCGGGGAATGCAGCTTTCACTGCGGACCAAGCGTGGGAAATTGATGCTTCATCAGTGCCATGCAGGCTGAGCGCAGCGTGGCTCCCACGCACTGTGCGCCCAGCACGCACGGCCACCCATGCCCGCACGCTCGACACACACATTTGCCGGAGTGAAAGCAGGTGTCCTCGACTCAACCGGGCCCAGCCTTGTTCTGCTCATTTCGGTAAACGTGAACCTGTGGAGGCATAGCACGGCCGCCGGTGATGGCCTCCGGGACAGAAGCAGGAAGGGCACAAGCACACCAAGGAACACACAAGCACGCGAACTGCACAACCGGGCAGCCCCGCCTCGACCTTGTCGAAGTCCGCGCGGTACTCTGTCGGGCCTCTGCTGCCCGACGCAGCTTCAGAATCCCGATTTTCCACTGTCGCGCGAGGAATCCGGCTTGAGGCACGGTCAGAGCGTTGGCATTAGGCTGAACCTTCGCTTATGTGGGGTGGAGAAGGTAATCGCTGGCTGTCGTGGGCACGACTCCGCTCTGCTGATTGTGCTTTGCGCACAGGCTGGCCTGCCGAAGCGCCTCGAGTGAACCCTTGCAGAAGCATTGGCTGGTCTACCTTCACTGAGGCCACCACCTCTAGGGACTGGTCGTTTGGTGTGCGGAGAGTTTGCGCAACACGCGCATGCTCACAAGTGGCACCAAGAGCAAACGGAAGGCAGGGACACAAGTGAGGAGGCATAGCCCACAGGGCGGAAGCTGCCGCGCCGGAGATCGCAACAACAACATCGTACCGGTAACGTTTCGATTGCTGGAAATCGAACTCATTTTATGAGCTACTTTGACTTGTGCTGAAGGTTGAAAACATACAACCTATAAACCCAAAAGTCACATTTTAACGCCTCAACCCCTACAGCATAATACAAGGAGCCTAAGGCTTTGAGGCTCAGTTCGGTATGCCCTAAACCCTAAATCTAAAAACTGTATTAAACAGCTACGCCCTACTATTTCCAAAGGACCAGGGGACCAGGGGGCCAGGGGCCAGGGACCAAGGGACCGAGGACCAAGGGACCAGGGGACCAGGCGACCAGAAGACCAGGGCTTGGCCACGCCTTCCAAGCAAGGGTTGGCCGCACATTCGAAAGGAAAAAAAAAAAACGGCCCCCCTTTTCTAAACCCTGAACCTCGCCGCAGGTCGGCTCTACACCCTATCGTTACGGGGCCCATCATAAACATAAACAAAAGCAAAATTCAAGGGACAATAAAGGGATAGCATGTGTTCCACCGTTTTGACAAGGTTTAGGGCTTTGGGGTTTTGCAATCGTAGCATAAGGTCAGGAAAAACTCAGAGCTGGACGCCGAGTTTGAGGGGCTTTGGCTTGAGGAGGCTTGTTGATTTGTTGGTTTTAGGCCTACGGTTCAAACCCTAAGCCGTAGCTGTTGGGACTTGGCTCCGTAGGAGACCGGGGCCTTCCTTGCCGCACCAGGCGACGAACCTCGGCCTTGTCCAAGGTGCCGTCAGAGTTCAGGTCGAACCTGGTTTGGGTTTTTTTTAACGACCCTTTTTGTCTCTTGCGATCCAAAGCCCGAGGTGGGCAGGCTCCAGCTCCCACTATTTAGTTCATCCTTGCATCTCAGTACTCGAACGGCCAGCCAGGTTTAGGATTTAGGGTTTAGAGTTTAGGGTTCAGGGTTTCGGGTTTAGGGTTTAGAGGTTTCGAGACTAACACTTGGGTTTTGTTGAAGGCTCTTTTCCTCCCCGTTTCAAACAGAAGATCAAGATTTCGGGCTTGGGGGTTAAGGTTTTTAAAAATCTGCGTTTTAAGATTAGAGTCTAGAGTTTAAGATTTAGGGTTAGTGTTTAGGGCTGAAGACTTCGCTGGCTTACAAGGGACTCCGGACCATGCAGTGATTACCAGAGGGGTGCGGCCATATAAAGAGACTTTTTCTGGTAGTTCACTGCGTAACAACAGGGCAGAGGGGGCCCGGGATGATGCACTCACAGTAAGGAAACCCCACTAGAAACCCTGGCGGCTTCCCTTGTCGTTGTCTCTATAGAACCCTTGTCGCAACCCCTATAGTCGTCCTGTTTGAAAACCGTTATAATGCTAGACCCTGTTCCAAGACTCCGCTCCAGCTGGGCTGCACCACCCTTCTTGCTGAAGGGGCACATATCGACGTATGGCGCCTGAGACCCATGTCCGCCTGCGTTTCGGAAAGCCCCTCTGAACGAACCGCTCCAGAGAACCAAAGCCACCCCCAAACCCAAACAGACACAGTCACCAATCTTTGTCCCAAACCCAGCGAAGAGAACAGCCCTAAACCCTAAACCCTACACCCTAAACCCGACTCCGGGCCCTCCGGCTCGGTGAAGCGGCGTCGGAGCTGATCCGTAGTCGGCTTCTTCCTGCGCACGCTTTTTAGGGCTTAGGGTTTAGGGTTAAGGGCCAAGGGTTTCGGGCTTAGGGCTTAGGGTTCATGGCTTAGGGCTTAGGGTTTTTTTTGAAGGGTCTTTTCCGTCTGCACGCGGGTACGGCCTACGGAAGCCTACTACGGAGAGCACTCGACCCCGGTCATCTCAGACCAGATCATGCCGCGGCGGAAGATTCTCAACACCGCAAACCTATCAGGAGCAAGTCGGTCACCTAACTTAGACAACCCATATGCCTTCGGCATCTCACTCAACTTGAAACTCAGCCGAAGCAGCACGCCCTCAGGAACCATCCATCGTGAAACCACAAATCCTCTCACGTCGCAGGGCACACTCAAACCACAGACACACGACCATGGCAGCCCTCAAATAATATGACACGCAAGGTCGGCCCTTGCTCGCTCAGATCACATCGGTTGCAGTTGCAGTTTGCGCAGACCCTCATCCCGTCCATCAGGCTCCCAGGCCTACCTGACCGCCTTTGCTCCGTTGCCACTCTTCCCGTGTCATGCCAGCGCTTGTCGTTGTATCCTTTCGACGCCCTGCTGTTGCAATCATAGTGCCAACCATAATACCACCATGGGCATCCATGGGCGCTTGCCCCATGGAAATGTCTTCCACTTCTTGTTCACCCTCTCGGGTGTGTACCACGGTGCGTCCTTCCACCAGCACCCCTTATCAGTTGAGCTCTATCGCCTGCCATCTAAGTCGTCAGGCATATCAGCATCGCTAGTCCAATCATGCTCACCAGGTTCCAGCACAGCGCTATTACAGCCAACCAAGCTATGGTCCATTGCTGCAGCTTAAGGCCCGGGCCGGCATTTGATCGTCACAAGTGAGCTCAAAGCTGGAATGAAGATTCTTATTTCTGATTTTTTCTGCCTCAAGCAATCCCAACTTCCTAACCCCACGTCCCCTAACGAAACTTCGAAAGTCTCTTGCCTGAGCCTTCAACTTCCCGACCAGATTCCTCCCCGAAAGTCTCTACAAACTTGACCCAATTCCCCTTGCCTCAAAACGATCGCATCAAGCTGCAGGATTTCAAATCCTGAGGCACGATCCGGAAGTCTTAAGTGCTATGCATCTGTAGACGAACCGAGGTGCCAATCTTGTATTCGCAGTCTTTATTGTTTTATGTCATGGTAACCCGAAACCCTAAACCGTGTCGAGGTTTCCTTCATAAAACTGCATGGCTGTCAAAGCACACAGCGTGCCAACAGATATGTTCTTGCATTTTCCACCCATTCCAGGCTATGTTGGCCTCCTTTCTTGAAAACCACTCCAAATTGCTACTCATGACATGCAGCGCCGCTTCAAACTGCTGCGCCTGTAAGGAAATGCCTTCCCAACACCTCAACATTGTTTCAATTCCTACGGAATGTCTTGTTCGATTTCGTTTTAGCACACACGACTACACGCCAGCTGATGATTTCCCACGCTGTTGGGGTCTGTTGTTGCTGAGATAATGTGAGCTTGACGATGCATGTGGAGACGGTCGGAATCTCATCATGACATAAACTCCGAGCACACGCCAAGAGACCTCCCGTAATAAAACGGAAAAACTATGACCAGAAACCCTAAACCAAAGTGTATGCCCAAGTCACATCACTCACGCCAACACATGCACTTGTTGGAGGCAGCGGCGTCGCGCATATGCATTAAGGCCTGTCTGCCGTAATCATCACGGCTTTGGCAACGTTGCCATGAATCACGTCAAAACACACATGTTTGACCGAGCTACCTGCAGCGGAAACTTACTGTGGTCACCTGCCTAGATAAACAAGAGCGTTCCCAGAACCGCTGTGGCTTGCAGGTAAGGCACCACAACTGTCGATGCTCAGTCAAGTGGTGACTCTTGTTACAAGGGAGGGAGAGAGGAACGAAGAAGGAGAGAACGCTTTTGCACGAAGGACAACCAAAACAAAACATCAACCCGCCACCACCCTCCCGAGCCGTAGCTCACGACCAAACGAAAGGTGAAGAGGGCGCACGAGGAGCGACAAGACGGAGATTTTCAGGGGAGAAATATCGGAAAAGGAAAGGAGGTCTGGATACCCCATGGACAAGGAGAGAGGTCTGGATACCCCATGCCAGTGAACAGAAAACGAACGAACGAACGAACGAACGAACGAACCAACGAAACGAAAAGAATTGAAATCAGAATGCGCTCGAAAACAAGCGTACTAAAATAATTACAACTCCACGCTGACCGACTGCCCTTCATGGGGAAAGCCGCTCAATCATTGGGTTGAGCAGCACTTATTGTTTTCGCTTATTGTTCAAGTTTGGGCAAATACTGGGAGATCCAAGCAGCCTGGACGGCGTCTGTCTTTGCAGCTGCTTCATGAACCATGAACTTTAACCCAATCAGACCAAGCTCTCGGCAGTTTCAACCATGCGCGTGAAGCTTCAAGAGTTGGCAAATCCCAACAGCAGAAGCCGAAAAGGCAACGACATACCCGAGCCCTAAAGTCTCGAGGTGCATACTGCAGTCCAAGGGTCAAAAGTCAAAACCCAAGAAATACCAAGGCACATAGCAAGGCACCGAGGCACAACACCGCGCAAGCCTATGTGACATCAAGCCCAAAGGCACCGAGGTACATACCAAGGCACCGGGACGCATGCCCCTTTGCGACAAACCCGAGAGGCGGCATATCCGTGTCCCTGGGTGTGTCACACACGTCATCAACCGCATCTATTAACAGCTGTTGCTCACATGTATCATCATTTCGCACGGCTACTTTGTTGCGCCTTCCACGCCCTTTCTTCCTCTTTGTCTGCACCAAGTCCACCTTAATCGCAGATTCAGTCTCCAACCCATGCCGATCATCGAACCAATGCTGCAACTTGTCCTCAAGGATGCAGCGCATCGACAACGCTCGAACCGCTTCATCCTGTGCAGCGACTTTGGCCTCGACCCGATCCCAAAAACTCTTCCCATTTCCTTTGAAGTTTCATCATGTTCTCCTCCCGAGCTGTGCTGATCAGCTCCGATTGCTGTCGCAAGAGCTCACGTAGCACGCTCACATCCAGCCCAACCTGGATTTCCGAGCTTTCCAGCCCTGGCCTGGCGGCACATCCGGTTCCATCCTTAAGGCAAGTCAGGAGCGATGGGACTACAAACCTTCAGCTTGAGCCCAAGGGCTTTGGGCTTAGGGTTTAGAGTTCAGGGTTTACACCTTGTTCCGACTGCCAGTGCTGACGGAGAGCCAATATGGGGCAGGCTTCCGGGTTTAGGGTGTAGGGTTTATGAGAGCTCGTGCCGGGTTCGGGGTAATGAAAAACCCTCATAGAACTTTCTGGTACCCTCATAGAACACTTGTAGCACCCTTATGGCACCCAGATGGCACTCTTACAGAACCCCGGCAACGGAAGACGGGGCTGCTGTTTACTATAGTAACTCAGTTTAACCCTAAACCCTAAACCGTTAAGTTCCTGGATAGAAACCCAGAAGAGTCGAGTTTCAGGACAAGGCAAACCCTAAACCCGAAACCCCAAACCCTGAACCCTAAACCCTACAACCTACAACCCTAAACCCGAAACCCTAGACCCTAAACCCTAAACCCGAAACCCTAAACCCTAATTCCTGCCTGAGACACTCGTCCTCG
>CAJNDV010032112.1:28704-38886 GCA_905221635.1 Symbiodinium sp. CCMP2456 | reverse complement strand
ACGACGACGACAACTACGACTACGACGACGACGACGACGACGACGACTACTACTACTGCTACTTGTCTATCACTATGGCTAGACAATCACTATCACTATTGCTACTGTTACCACTATTGCTACTACTAGTGCTGATGCTGCTGCTGCTGCTGCTACCGTTACTGCTACGGCCACTGCTACGGCTACTGATACTGTACTGTAATGCTGCTGCGACTGCAACTGCTCCCGCTCCTACTGCTACTGCTATGGCTACGGCTTCTGCTACTGCTTGTTCTGACTCCTGCTCCTGCTACTACTGAACTACTGCTGATGCAGTTCCTGCAGCAGCTACTGCTTCTGCTATACTCCTCAGACTCATTCGCATGGTTCCTGCCGTCATGCACAATCCTTGTTTCCAGCTGCAGCGTTGCGATTACAACGACTACTGTAACTGGCTGTAACCATGCCATTCCTTGTCCTTTTTGTTGTGCGAGGAGCCATATACTCATCATACCATGCCCTCGGCAAACAGGCCGTAACGACAAACATGCGCAACGACAAAAATCGCAGTGGCCCTAAGACACAGCACCCACTGCTGACACTCGAGGTAAGAAATCACCGTTGGTTGCATCCCTTGCATTTTAGGCTTTGGAGATGGGTGGAGTCATGGGCGGATTCTGCTGCCATCAGAACTCTGCAATGCCCGTGGCTCGAAAAGAACTCCAACCCTACACAAACAATACGACAATATGCGCTGCAACGGTCTGCGTTGAGAGTAGAAGCCCGACACAAAGGGCCAAGCACAGCCCCAGCTGCTACACAAGTCACAGTGTGGCGCTTTGCTATGGCGTGTTTATATGTACGCAAGCCAAAGGCTGGAATCGGCGTAAGAAGTGGCTTGATGACAGCTATACAGTGAGGAACTAAACCCTAACCCCCCAGGTACCTACTATATAGGGTACTTGAGCCCCTAGGGCCCTATATAGTACGTACCTGGGGGGTTAGGGTAAAGGTCTGACTTCCCAGAGACTCCAATATCCCTTAATTAAGGAATATACCTTAAATCATAGTAAGGATCCTACTATAATTTAAGGAATATTCCTTAATTAAGGAATATTGGAGTCTCTATGTTCATCCACTCTGTACAACCCGGCAGGGCCTGCTGTCACCAGAAATCCTAGGGCGACGGCAGCGACACCTCGCGGGGGCTTTCTGGATTTGGCTTGGGGTCTAGGTTTTAGGTCTAAGCTTAGGGTTCAGGGGTTTGGGGTTAAGCTTAGTAAGCTTGGGGTTTAGGGGTTTGGGGTTCAGGGGTTTGGGGTCTAGGGGTTTAGGGTTTAAGGCTCTTGCGACTCGGACGACACTGCCAGCCGAGACCTCCCGAGGCAGAACAGCACTACAAGGAGAAGCATAACGAATCCTGTCCACCCTAAACCCTAAACCCTAAACCCTAAGGGTTGGGGTTTAGGGTTTTAGATTTGTCAGGGTTTTGGGGTTACGGTTAATAATCGCGGGGCTCCTAAAGTGCAGGCGGACCGTGGAGCACGAAAAAAGTTGAACACGTGACGCACACCCCCAAACCCTTTAGCTCTGAATCCTCAGCCGTGAAATGCCATAAACTTTAAACCTGAAGCCCCTACATCCTAAACCTCTCTACAAGCCTTTCTGTATAGTAAAACTCGAAAGAATGAAAGACCCCTCAACCCTAAGCTTGGACAGCCGAGGCACAGGAGATCAAATGCCACGCCCAAACGCCGTCCCGCTCCGAATACAGCGCTGTGTAGCTTTCCTCAGGACGAGGCCATCCATGTAAGGGTATACGGTTTGGGGAATCATAATCTCCAACTCTAGACTCTGGACTGTAGACCTTCGAGCCCTGTCCACTGTGTGCTGGAAGCTTGACTCGTCCTGGGAATCCGCCGAGCCCTGGTCTTTGTAGCGGGGTCCTGAAAACTAAAGATCCGATTTCCAAAACGCCCATGTGCGCAACGGAAACCGCACGAAGGCTAGACTCCCTATGCACGAACACCCTTGTCGAAAGCCTTCGGCCCTGTGCCGAATTCCATAAAAAGTCCACGGAACTAACCTCTTTGACGAGCTTTGGAGCGAAGATAATCAAAACCTTGAACCTCGTGGGGCTCAAGGACTAATATAGGGGAATTAATAATTAGAATAGTGTTTTGGGGTATATTGTACTGTAACTATAGTAAGGAACCCCAAAACCCTATAATTTTTAAGGCACCTACATTCAAGTTCAACCTAACTCCAGCATGGAAACGCAAAGTCTAAGATGACAAACCAGGTTGTAGCTGCACATGCAACTTTGCTTGTGGGCCCAATCCCTGTAAAAAAAGCTTAGTCGGTAACTACCACTGAATACCCTCATTGCAAGGTAAACCCGAGTAAGTAAGCTGCAGGTAACTAGAGCCATAGGTAAAACGGTAAACCCAAGACCGCACAACCTAAACCCGAATCCAAGATGCTTCAAAAACGTTGCAAGTCTACAGCTGCCTGTCGCGCGTCAGCCCCGGGCTGCCCTAAACCCTAAACCCATTGAATCCTTAGGGGATCCCTTGTAAAACCGTTTAAAAGATCTTCCGGAGCCCCCGGCATCGCCCATCACACCGTTTACGATCTGCGCGCCGCGCCTCGGGTTTCAGGGCTGAGGTTCGTTTCCAAATTCCGGAACTTAGGTCTTGTACGTTTTGTTTGCCATTCGCAGCACGGCCATACCAGGCGAGGACAACGGGCCCTCATTTGGCAGCACAGGTAAATATGACATCAAGTCCGCGTTATTCCGTATTCTAACGAGTTACAACAAACTCCGCCAACTTCATTACCATCAACTCTGAAACTTCTTCATCAGCCCTCCGCACACGGTGTTCAGCTGGTGATATTATCAGCACATCCGGTGCTGGCGGCTGCAGGGGTCAGGAGTCAGGAGTCTTCCAGGAGTTGTTCAGTGCGCGGCGCAGCATGGACACATCGGGGCACTCATGTTCAGAAGCAAGGGCAACATTTGTTAGCGACCGCTCTGGTAGGTGACGACGGTCGAGTGACCTTTTCTATTTGTTCCGGCTTCCCTGTGCACTTAAAGCGGCAGCATGGAGCAGTGCCCAGTGGTTCAGACACGAAAACTTCACACGATGTACCACAACAGGTTGCCTCCCTGTGGCCAAAACCCTGCGTCTGCTCTCATGGCACATCTTGCATGTCAACTCCCGACTCTTGTATCCGAGACGTTGGAGTAAGCTCACGCGGTGGTACAGTCTGAGCCGTAGCCTGTTACATCGCTTCCCCAGAGAACCCAATACCCCTTAATTAAGGAATATACCTTAAATTATAGGGGCCTTAATATTATGATTCAGGTATATTCCTTAATTAAGAGGTGTTGGGCTCTCTGCGTCTAGGGTTTGGGAGTTTAAGGCGTAGGGTTCTAGGAGCCAAGGGCTCAGGTCTCAACTTAAGGTCTCTGAAACACGGGAAGGCCTCTACGGCCTGCAAGTATAGACTACTGGGTACATGGCCGCTTGCTTAAACTCTATGATCCCCCCTCGACATCCTGACTCTAACAACATAAATGCGGTAGCTCAGGACCACCTAGCCTTAAACCCCCGAGGAGCTGAGCGCACCGGCGTTCTAGGCACGGGCATGGGATCGTGGTAGATCGGCCCCGGGGAGGGCGAAGCCGGCTCCGCTTGGACGTGTTCCGGAACTTCGCTGAACTGCCCGGGATTTAGGGTTTAGGGTTTAGGGTTTCGGGTTTAGGGAGGATTTGAGCTTTGTGCAAAATCTAACAAGACCGCGAAGCAATGGTATGGGTGAGGGTGAGGCCACTGTTTTAGAGCATAAGGTTCAACGCCAGGGTTCAGGGTCTATCACGTTCGGAGGTTGGTTTGGCGCTCAGGATTTCGCATGCAGGGCTGTGGCTTTCGGGCTTGCGGTGCTCGGATCCGATCCACAGTGGTTCGTTAGGTTTTAGGGCTTTTAGTTCTTTGACTTGGGGTGTTGTGCTTCACACTCTTCAATAATGGGATCCGGACGAGGTCTATTTCATCCACTGTCTGGCTGACCGGCTGGCTGACTCACAGACTCACTTATGAACCAAAAACCAGCGAACCATCGAACTTTTCGACGGACCGAACTATATAGCTTGTACCGGCATAACCTGGAAAATCGTCGTATGACCGCACATCAAAATGGGGCCATCGGTCCATATCTTTTTGAACAAGCAGCCTGAGCCTCTACTTCGTAAATCCTTATGCCCTCAACTCCAACCTTCAAACCCAACCCTTAAAGCCCTTCCCAAACTCCAATGGCTAAACCCCACAACAACCATGATAAAGTGGCTTCTAATAAATAGTATAGAACTGGGAGGGGTATATTCTACTAGAATTGTTGTAATTTTTTCGGCCCCTATTATATACAACTCCAGGCAAAACTGGCACGACTACTCAAGCTAGAAGCTAGAGATGTGCAACACCGTAGGCCCAACGCCAGGCTCTTTGACATACACCCCAAGCCCAAATCCTAGACTATGACTATGATACATAAGCCCTAAGACCCCCCCTACCCAAAAAAATAAAAACAATTAACAAAATCCGAAAGCCCAACTCTCCCAAACCCCTAAGGCACACGAAAAACCTTTCAAAAACCAGACAAAAGCCGACCAAAAACACACGAGGAGCCCTCCGAGGTTCCGTACTTTCATAGAGATACTGGGTTTTAGGGTTTAGGGTGTAGGGTTTAGGGTTTAGGTTACACTATAGTTATCAGATGTTACTAGAGGTCCGGTATTACTGTATGATGTGGTGACTATTTGTGACTATTTTGCAGCAGGGTTGCAATGGTGTAGTAGGATAGGGTGGCTAGATGACAATATGATATAGTTACTACGGTAACCTGAAGTTACTATACTATAGTGATTTGGTGATTATACTGTAATGTGATATAAATGCTGTACGTGATACGGCTACTATACTTTTATAGTAGGATATAGTTACTCGACTATAACATGATATAACTGCTATACCAGTGCATGACATGAGTAATAGGCTACGATACCATGCAAGTGCTATACTATAGCATGATGAAGCCACTATCATCTATTGTACTTACCTTACGATGGTCATATGGCTACTAGACTACAGCATGATGTAGTTCCTATTTTTTGGTATGATATTAGTCAGAAGACCATAGTAATTATATAGTTCCCATTGTATGGTATGATACAGTTACTACAATTTAAACTATCACATAGACACGAGAGCTATAAACCCAGATTTCCGGAGCCTGAGCCAAGAGGGGCGACAGCTCTTTGTCGGCCTGGGATCGGAAACGGGTCGATGCGGGGTAGTTCTTTATATTAGGATCCCTTCGGGGGGCGTCCTTTCTTAAAAGGGTGCCGTACTATTTTGGGGACCCCCCCCCCCCCCCGAAAAAAGGGATCCCAACTTAGAGAACCACCCATGTACGCCAGTGCCATCTTGACTGTCTCCTGGGCTTCGGGACTAAGGTTTAGGCGGTTTAGGGGCTTAGGTCTCATTCATGCGGGCTTTATCACGTCCTAAACCACAAACCCCCTGACCCTAAACCATAAAAGCCTCAACCGTTTCCAGATTTCCCTTTTAATACTACAGTTATTTTGTGCATGGCATCGGGTTTGCTGGGCAGCACAACCAAGCCGAGCTCCTGGCCTGTTGTTCCGAGCTTAGGATTTTTAGGAATTTAGGGTTTAGGGCTTTGGGATTAGGGTCTAGGGCCTCCGCTCCGTCGGACTTCATGGCAATGTGGGGCCCAAGACTAGTGTGCCAGATGAAGCTGACTGGGCAAGCGCACCCAAACCCATTCAACCAAAAAAGCCCAACCTAGGCACTAAACCCTAAATCAGGAACCCAGGATCCCTTCTGGAACCTTTGAATAAGCTCTTCAAGTGGACCCTTCCTCTCTCTACTACTAATAGGGGGGACCCCTCTCAATAAGGAGCCATAAGTAGGCTTAAGAAGGGTCCCCCTTCAAGGGGTCTCCCTAATACTACCTAGGATACAAGATCGAACCCTAGATCTCCCTAATATAGGCGCCTTAATAATTAGAATAAGGTTTGGGGGCCCATTATACTATAATTATAATGAGGAACCCCCAAAATAGTGTAGGTAATTATTGGGGCCGCTATATTACCTTGCCACAATTGCGACAGGGCTGCCGCTTCGCAGTCTCCGGTGAGCTTTCCCTCGCAATCCTCGCGCGCACTGCAGTCGGGTTAGGGCCCGAACGGCCCCAACGCCTAAGTGGTAGGCCCATGCTAGACCCACCCTACATCCTAAACGAAACAGAAATGCTACCACGCTGCTCCTTTTGTGCCACAATCTTCAAGCACAATACCCTACATCGTAAACCCTAGTCATCTCCAAGTGCTCCCTCTGTTTAAGCAGCCGAGAAGTGATGGCAGGTCTAGATCCCGACAGGGCGCTGTGAGAGGGGGAGAAGGGGTAGGAGATATATTGAGGTGCAGAGAAGCCGACCAGGGGAGATGTCTAGAGCTTTAGCTATCAATCCGACCAAACCTGCAAAAAAAGGCGTCATAAAGGTATGGGGACTGTGCTGCAAGCACTGGAAGTTTAGATTCCCCAAACCCCTGCAACAGCGTCCACAAAGCAGGCGCGCTTCACCAGGACCTGCATCAATGGACCGGATGTCACGGAATCAGGAGTGGGCGGCATCGGCCGCGTCAGGCGTTACAGCTCGTTGGCCAAATTCAAGCGCACTCTTTCTGACTTTGCGGTTGTGAGGATCCCTTTTAACTTGATTGGGATGCTGATTGAACGCTAAGCCGCTAAGCACCTTCCCGAGTCCCGAGCACGAGGCAGCGATCGGAAATTCATCATTCCGACTGTTTGTTACTTCGCAGCCAGGCACCGGAACATTGTGATTGTGACCTTGTTGTGCTCGGTGCTAAAGCCACTGCAAAACACGATCACTACCATTACAGGTACTGTGCGTAACCCTTTGTTCGGTGATGTTGCCCTCAATTAGCTTATTGATTGTTGCGGTTATGTCATGTTACGTTGTTCAATTCATGCACTTAAACTTTACCATGTATATGAAGAAAAAACATCAAGGATCTACTACAGCTCCAACCCCGACAACTTCGTACATCCTAGTTCTCCACGGAATCCTACGGCAAACGGGCTCCGACACACAGCACGACATTGCCCTGCCGGAGGCCTATATGGTCCTACATTCTTGAACGATGGCGGTACGGGGAACCGCAACTTGGGCTGACGCGGTATCTTCAACGGTCGGCGCACAGGCCACAGCAGAGGAGCCACATGCTGCTTCGTGAGGCTTTCATGGCAGCACAAGCGAAAGCCTCCAAAACGCCGTGGGTCTTCGTCTCTGGGAGAGGCATGAAAGGGGCTGCATTCCTGCCGCAGATCTCAGGAGGAGAACAGCTCAGAGATTAGGGATGTATTATGAAGGTCACGAGATGACACAGCTGTTGCTTGGCCCTGCGGCACCGGTCAGGCTTAAGTGTAGGTGCAAGTCATGCGCAGGTGCCATGTCAAGGGGATGTTAAAGAAAAATCGAATTCTCTCATGTACCTAAACTAGGCCACACACCCGGGACCGCTGAAAGTGCCAGCAAGCAGGAGCATCATTACCCTCATGCCTTTGAGCTGGAGCTCATGGAAAATCCTAATAGTGCTCAGTCATCCTTCCGACTCTCGAGATTTCCCTATCCCGACCTCGAAACCGCCACCCCAAACCCAAGACCCGCAGCCAAAAGCCTTGAAGACACAATCCTAAACTCATAAACAAACCCTGAACCCATAAAAAAAACCTAAACCCTGAAGCCATAAACAGAACAAACCCTAAAAAGGCGCATTGCCGTGGCATCCTGGTCGCCAGGAGCCCTATCAGATTCCAGCTGGCGTGGCCAACCTGGGTTGTAGTTTTGGGGCCCTGAAAGGTATTTGGGAGTTTCCGAAAATAAGGGGTACCTTCTTTTGGGGTCCGTATAATAAGGATATTATTATTTGGGGTACTAGATGAGGGTCCCCGATTGTCGAAACCCCCATTGATGAATGGGTACCTCGAAAGAGACCATAAGGGAAGTTTTTGTAAAGTTTCCCAAATTGCCACCTAGAAACAGGGATGGCCTTGCTCAGGGAGTACCACTCGAATCCTGGCGATGCGGGGATTGACGGGGCGCCTCGCGTGTCGTTTGTTGAAAACGGGTGGTATAGGTTCCAGAATCTATAAGTCTTCAGAGGGTTTGGTATAGTAGTATAGGAGCTCAACAATTCCAGCAAAGGTTTGGGGGTGGGTCGTGTTGGGACTATACGAAGATGAGGCGAAACAGCTTCTAAGCAGTCCGACCCCTATTTGCTTCTCCTGCAGCCTGGTTCGGGATCTGGTAAACTCACTACGCCAGAAACGCAGTATGACAAAGTAGCAACCCAATTCCTGGGACTGAAACCCCATACCTCAAACCCAAAAGCGGTCACTTCTAGTTGGCCGGCCCCACTGCATGCTCAACACTGAATCTGAGAATCCTAGGGAATTTTCTGGTCTTCCGCATCAATTCGACTATGGGCACCAAGGGATAAAAGTATAAGGGCCACCAAGCCATCAAGACGGCAGGCCGACAGCTGAAACCAGGAGGTCCTCCACCCAAAACACCTGCCTACACAAACCGAGGTACCGGAAACAAGATCGAGGGAACCAGGTGAAACTTGAGGAGAAAGGACCAGATCCCAGGGAAACCCGAATACCTGCCAAAACCAAACTAGGTTTTGGCAGGTATTCGGGGTTTCGGGGTTTGGGGTGTAGGGGTTTATGCTCTCGCAACTCGGACATGCAGACGAGGTTCAATAGGTCTGGGTCGGTGTGATACTACCACCAGGAGTCCGTGTAGGGGTTCAGGGGCCAGGGTTTAGGGTCAATCACTGACTGGCGGAATGATATATTTCACGATTGGCCGTATGCAGGGCACCGTACAACAGAACGCTCACGCATCGCTCATCAAAGGAACTGTTCAATCTGAAGCATGACTTGTTCAAGCTACAGTCCTAAACCATGGCCCCTCGCCTAAAGCCAAATGGTTGTGGGTGTGCGACAGCGACAAGTCTTAACTCCAAGCCCTACTGAGAAACTAAAACAGACCAATGACAGCCTTTGGCACACCCAGCAACCACACGTACCAGGATCAATCTCAACAAGCCCAAAGTAGAAAGCCCTGAAGCCTTAACCTTAACCGCCTTAACCTGAACAAATAAGCTGGATAACAAGACATGTTTAACCCTGGCCCCAAAACGCTACTTGACCCTCTACCCTAAATGCCTCCTGCGCCCAGAACTTCCTTTGGTCCTGGGAGGCGCCCTTTCCGGAACCCTCCAAGTATTTAAACCCGAGAGGAACCCGTTCGTTTTTCGACTGCCGGCCTTGGAAGCACTGTGGCTCTATTGCGACGACCTCCAGGTTCATGGACCCCTGGCTCCTCAGGGTTTAAGGTCAGGGTTTAGGAGAGTGCGGACGGCTAAGGGCTTCAAGTGCAGAGGTTTTTATCAGAGTTTCAACAGCCTACTACAGGGGTTTCATAAGGATTCGACAAGGCCTGCATTAGGGTGCTAACAGAACGATTCGAACATTGCTTGGGAGAAAACCGTCGAAGGGACCACCACAAACCCAACAGATAATGCACCCCAGGCTCTGTTTCACAACATCTTCGAGGACATTGAGCTGCACCTGCGGGACGGCTCAGGAATTTTAAGGGCCCGGGATTTGGTTTTGAAGCGCTCTTGGTGCCTTGACTTTTAGCTGAACCCTAAGTCCTTCGTCCAAGGTTTTTTTACTTAATACAGGGGCCTCAATAATGACCTATACTGTTTTCTGGGGGTCCTTATTACAATCATAGTATAAGAAACCCCCAAACCCTATTCTAATTATGAAGGCCCCTTTTTTTGAACCCAGACTCTGCCAATCAGCTGGGAAGCAGCACTTCCAGAAACACCCATAAACCCTTGTAGTAGCCCTTATAGAAACCCTCAAAGGAACCCAGGCCCCTATGTTACAGCCGAAAAATGGGCTCAAGAGGCGACTCCGGGCCAACTTCCTCCATGCTCCGTAGAACCCCGAGCTGACGGAATGCAAAGCCCAAGCAACTTATATAGGCACCTTCAAAATTAGAATAGGGCTTTGGGGG
>CAJNDV010032110.1:29933-43308 GCA_905221635.1 Symbiodinium sp. CCMP2456 | reverse complement strand
TGGCCGTCGCCAGAGGCTCGGCGGGCTCGCTTCGGCCCGCTGGCTGGCCGCCAGCTAAACAGGGCCTCGCTCGAGTTTAGGGGTTTAGGGGTTTAGGGTTTAGGGGTTTAGGGGTTTAGGGGTTAAGGGGTTAGGGTTTAGGGGTTTAGGGGTTTAGGGGTTTAGGGGTTTAGGGGTTTAGGGTTTAGGCTAAACCCATCGCGTTTAGCCTCGATTTTCTTGCAGCCGGATCTCTGGTTGGTGGCAATGCCTCCTCCAAAGACTGCGAACTGGCAAAGCCCAACAAGCCTGAGGATTCGGTTAAGGGACACTATTTTTCACGACGGAAGAATGAAAATACAACAGGAACAACACTACTACTAGGAATACTAATGGTCATAATTATGACAATACGAAAAACAAGAATAATATGACAACCAATAAGAATCAAAATTCCAAAAGAAGCGCCAGCGAGAATTTTTTATGGCGAACGGCCTTCACGCGGACTGAGACAAGTCAAAGGCTTCAAAGCAAAAGACACAGCCTGAACTCCAGACCTCCACAGAGTGGAGCTCGAATTCCCGGTTCTAGGGTTTTAGGTTTTAGGGTTTAGGGTTGCAGGGTTTTAGGGTTTAGGGTTTCACGATTTACTGATGGGGCTAAGAGGGCTTAGGGGTGATTTTCTCCTCCACAACTCTCTGTGGGCTGCGCTGTCAATGGAAGGCGGATGATGCAAAGAATGGAACTGTTGATGGGTGTTGATGAGTAATACATGGGCCGTAAGAATTACCTACATTATTTTTGGCGGTGTTCCTTGTTATAGTTAAAGTATAATATACCCCAAAACCCTATTCCCAAGACTTCTGCCGCCAGCTCGAACACCAAAGCAAACGACCCCATCCTTCCTCTCAGACTCCAAACAGCCAAACGTCCTAAACTCAAACCCCTAAACCGCACTTTAGGACCCCGTGACTGCCAGGGCTCAGGGCCCCAAGTTATAGACCCTGAACCTTAAGATAAGGGCCTAACTCCTAAAACCCTAAAGCCCTTAATCCCCTAAAGCCCGATGCCCAAAACAGTAAAACCCAGGCCCTGAAACCCTAAAACCCTAATGCTAAGCCCTAAACCCGAAACCCCCAAAGCCCTAAAACCCCTAAACAACTAAAACCCAAAAACCCTAGGCCCTAAACCCAGGGCTTCCATAGGTAGTTCTCTAAATTTGGGTCCCCACCAAAACAGCACGGTACCGTTACAAAAAGGACCCTAAAAGGAGCCCTAATTTAGAGAATTGCTTACGTTGGTTGCGTCGGAGGGACCAAAAGTCCAGGCCCTGGATCGCCACACGAAAGCTTAAGCCATGCCTGGGCAGCTTTGCGTTTAGGGCTTTGGGTTTAGAGTTTTTGGGTTTTCGGGTTTAGGGTTTTAAGGTTTTAGGGGTTTTGAGGTTTAGTGTTTAAGGGTTCTTCAGGGTTCGTTTTACGGTTTCGGGGTCCCGGGTTTGGGGCTTAGCTTACGGGTGTGTGTTGTCTGGCTTTGGGCTTCTGGCTTTGTAGGGCTTTGGGTTTAGGGTTCAGGGTTTGTAGGGTTTAGGTTTTAGGGTTGAGGGTTTATCGGGCTTTCTGGTTTAGGGTCTTGAGATGTTTATCGGGCTTAAGGTTTAGGGCTTGGGGGCTGTAGGGGTGTGGGTTGTGGGTCTGGGGTCGAGGCCTAAGCTTAGCAAAAGAACCCAATCCTGGGATGGGAGACTGCGGGCGCGTGGGACCGTAAACCCTCAACCCTCATTGTTACAGTTGTAGCACAAGACGCCCCCAAACCTCTACTCCCAGCGCTCAGGCCCCCATATCATACTATACCCTCATGGCAACCCCAAGAAACCCTGGATAGTAGCCCTTGCTTCACACTTCGAAGAAACCTTTTTGAGCTAAGCCCTACACCCTAATATAGGGGCCGTCATAGTTAGAATAGAGTTTTGGGGTACATTCAAGTATAATTATAATGAGGAACCCTCCAAAATTGTATAGGTAGTTTTTTTATTTAAGGTCCCCAATATTTAATATTGCTCGGTTGCTTCAGGCCCCTACATGCACTTCGGGGATCCTAGATCCTGAATCCTCGTGCCGTCTTTGAGATGGGACCCCGGGCATGGGTGAGGATGTCGGGTCTGGGATTCGGGGTTTTAGGGCTTCAGGGTTTTAGGCTTCAGGGTTTAGGATTCAGGGGTTTAGGATTCTGGTTTAGGGTTTAGGTTTTAGGCTTCAGGGTTTAGGGTTTTAGGCTTCAGGATTCGAGTTTAGGGTTTAGGCTTTGGGGTTTCGCACAGCTGCACTTCCTTCTTGGGCGAGTTGGCCTCCTGCGAAAGGGCACGGCGAGTCTCACAGAAAGGGGATATGGTTGAGGGCTCATGGGATATGGAACTCATGGGACTCAAGTTGGGCAAGCGCGAGGGGGCGACGAGTACATTCACAAGCCACACTAATAGGGTCGCAACAAAATCTGAGTAGGGCATCCATACAAGGATCCTACAAAAAACGGTCGCTGCATAAGGAACTCCAAGGCTGGAAGGGGTTTAGGGTTTAGGGTTTAGGGGTTTCCCCTTGTAGTCCCGATTTACAAGGGTATAGACAAACACCCTACTCGAACTGAACGATGAAGTGCAGGCCCCGATGTCAGAAACCCTATAAAGCCGGAACAGATCCTGTTCTTCCTATCGTCTCCATTGTAGTTCCGGTTGATGGGTTACGTCATCATTTTCTAAATCTATGACTGGTGGGAACTGCACTGGAGACTATAGCTAGTTCTTATATCCTAACCCTAAACCCGAAACCCTAAACTCGAAACCCTAAACCCCTGAACCCTAAACCCCTAATCCCCTAAACTCCTAACCCCTAAACCCTAAACCCCTAAACCCCCAAACCCTAAACCCCTAAACCCCTAAACCCCTAAACCCTAAACCCGAAACCCTAAACCCCTGAACCCCTAAACCTCCTATACCAAGTGCATGACACCGACGACTAAGACTCGGAGCTCCGAGCCGTCCAGAGCTCAGCCAAACTCAAAGCTGAAAAGGCTTAACCTCGCGGGATGAAGTATATTAGAAGACTATATAGCACAGGATATTATATCATAATGCTTTGTGTTATATTATTTCATTATATTATATGTTCGACTTGGAGTGGAGAAAAGGGTTGTAAGGCTCAGGACTTCAGGACTTGGGCTTTCATCTGGGTGAAGCACACGACACCCCAATCGGTCGTCACAAGCTAGTTTCTTCTTGAGGAACTTGATTTCAGTTACCCTGGTAAGCAAACCATATTGCTTACCATAGTACGACCGTACATCAGATCCCTTCTCGGGTAACTTAAAAACAAGTTTAAGTTACCCTAACAAGAACCCAGCCAGAACTCTACACCCTAAACCCCAAACCCTAAAGCCGGCACCCCTAAACGCTAAACTCTAGTCCCTCAACCCTACACCCTAAACCCCAAACCCTAAAGCCGGAAACCGTCCTCCTTCAAGCAGTCCAGCTCGCCCGGGCTTGGAGACCCGGGCACAGTGAGCCTCGGATCGGTGTTACGCTTTGTGCAGTGCTGCTGGAGTTGGCTGCGCACTTCGACGCAGGTAATATAGGGGCCTTCATAATTAGAATAGGGTTTTGGGGCCCCTTATACTATAATTATATTAAGAAACCCCCAAAACAGATAGAGAGAGAGAGAGAGGAAGAGAGAAAAGAGAGAGAGAGAGAGAGCTCTCTGTGCTTCACACCAAAACATTCCTTGGTGCTAAGGACCTTTCAAATCATTGCTTGAAACACTGCTCGTCGGACGCCGTCGATCTGCATTCCATCGTCCAAACAGCCAATAACCTCTTGCAACCCCAATAACCCCAGCAGCCCTTACTGTATCCATAGAGTGACCGTATAGTCAAAGCCACCAAAGCCCTGGATGCGATAAGAACATCAACATCCCAGCTACTTCCGCCTTTCAAGCTCGACAGCAAACCCTCCGTGTACCGAAAGCACCTTGAGGGCCCGAAACGATCCTGCAATCGCCCTTGTTAGGATAAGCCTCGTCCTAAACCCTACACCCTGAACCCTTAAACCCAACAGGGACGCCTAAGATGCGGGGCGGAGGACAAGATGGCCAAGGGGGCCATCTGAAGAGCCATTGCCACATAGCCCAGCGTGGCGGAGGGCTGGAGGCTGCCTGGGGCTCAGGGTTTTAGGGTTTAGGGTCTTGGGGGTTTTGGGGTTTTCGGGGGTTTAGGGTTTCGGGGGTTTTGGGTTTAGGGGTTTAGGGGTTAGGGTTTAGGGTTTAGGGTTTAGGGTTCAGGGTTTTAAGGGTTTGGGCTCGCCGCTCCGAGGATTTGAAGCTTTAGAGCGTTTCTGTGAGGTTTCGGGTCTGCTGGAGTCTGGGGTTCAGGTCTTGGGGTTTAGGGGTTCAGGGTTTGGGGTTGAGGGTTCAGATTTTGGGGTTAGGGTTTAGGGTTTAAGGTTTGGGGTTTGGGGTTCAGGTTTTGGGTTTAGGGTTTAGGGTTTGGGGTTGAGGGCTGTAACGAAGTTTTGCGGCCCTGGGCTTTGAACATGAGGAATCTTCCTGTTCGAGAGTTGGTTCTTTGTGTGTCCGCTCAATTGCTCCCAGATCTAGGGATAGGTGTCAGACTAATTTACACTGGCAGACATCATCATGGAACTAGTGCTTGGGAACCTTTCTAAGTCTATAAACCCTATAACTAATATAAATCCATAAGCCCTAAACCCTGCAAGCCCTAAACCGCCCCCAGTATGCCCCCAAGACCAACTTTCAACCAGGCCTTCCGAGAAGAAGAAGCTGACCATCACGTCGTAGACCTTTCGTCGGCACTTTATAGGGTTTAACATGGGCCTTAATAATTAGAATAGGGTTTGGGGGCCATTATACTAGGATTATAATGAGGAACCCAAAATAGTACTGTTCTGTTCTGTTCTGTTCTGTTCTGTTCTGTTCTGTTCTGTTCATTTCTGTTCTGTTCTGTTCTGTTCTGTTCTGTTCTGTTCTGTTCTGTTCTGTTCTGCGGACCGTAAAGCCCTATTTGGGCGTGTCCCAAAAAATGGAGTTAAATTCTCGGTGAAACGTGATTCACAAAATAGTACTGGTACCTTATTTAGGCCCCTACATTGGGGTTTAGCTCTTCGAAGTTACACCCTGAAACCATGATAGCTTTGGGGCACCCCAGAATACTTATCATAGGTGCCGCTATAGGGCCATAAGGATGCCTAGGTACAGCTATAGGGCCATACGGATGCATTTTTAAAGCTTCCCAAACTGCCACCGAGTACTAGCCTGAAGAAAGTCTGAAACCCTAGATTCGCTCAGAGAGTCTATGGTTTTGGTGGCGGCGGACGCTTGGGGACAAGGTCGGTCCACAGAACCTCATCTCCACTGTAGTTCCTTTCTGGGATCACCTTATATAAGATCCTAAATATATGATTCGCTAAACCAAAAAATGCGGAACTACGATGGACACTAATTCACATAGAATAGGGTTTTGGGGCCCATGATGGTATAATCATAATAAGGACTCCGCCCCAAATTAGTATTGGTAATTTCTATGGGCCCCCATGATTAACCAATTAGTATGGGTAGTGTCAGCCCGTGGTCACTCCGCCATCCTTCAGCACCACATCGGTAGCTCTCTAAACTAGGGTCCCCTAACCCGAAAGAACCCGTATTTAGGGTTTAGGGTTTAGGGTCTGGAAACCGAAATAGGTCCCTTTAAGGAGCCCAAAAAGGGGCCCTGGTTTAGAGAACTGCCCATGTAGATTGGTTACTGGTGGCACTTGGAAGCCTTTGGAGACTGACGTAACTCATAGGGCCTTAAGATTTAGAGTTTAGAGTAGGGTCTTGGGGCATGTTATAAGTAAATAGTATGACTACAAGGTAAGGAACCCCAGGCATAAGATTGGTAGTTACTTAGACTTCTATATTAACTCATGCTATCACTAAGGCACAATGTAAACCGGCGCTAAACCCCAAAGCCTAAACCTTCCCGGAAGAGGCACGTGGTCCGCAAGACAAAGCAAGCAACAAATGTCCCTGAAGTTGCGCACCCGACAAATCTACGTACACACCACTCAGTCAAACTGAGGGGTTGGGGCGGCTTGGGGTTTGGGGTTACGATGCTGCCTGTCTTTGCTAGTTGCTCACGAGATCGGTACATCCGGGTGGAGGGAGGACAGGATCTTCACATGTGAAGCTCTGCCGCACATAATTAGACCTGCCGTCTGGCGAGATTATTCCTATTTAGCCGCACATGTCGACAAAAAGCTGAATCTTTCACTAGCTACACGACGCATATATGGGTAGTTCTCTAAATTAGGGTCCCTTTCTAGGTCTCCAATATAGTACGGCACCCTTATAAAAGGACCCCCAAAGGGACCCTAATTTAGAGAACTACCCATATGTCGCATCCACCAATCCCGATGGCAATCTGAGATAACCGTGCCAGGCAAACAGACAGCATGGCGAGCATGGCAATCAGGGTGCAGAGGCGGCCTGGGTCAGGGCTTTACCCATAGGCCCCATAGTAGTTCCTTTTTGGGGTTCATATTTAGAATCCTATGAGGTACTCCCAAAGGGGCCCATGGGTAGCCTTTAGGATTTAGGGTTGGGTGTGGGCTCCACGGTGTCCTGCCATGGCTGTCGCTATCATGCTGACTAACAACCCATGCGGAAGTCTGAAATGAAGAACGTACACGATTCTCGCGCTGCCAGCCGACGAAAAGCTCTCATTTGCTACCGAAAGCCGACTTCCTTCACAGGACTGCTGACCCGACGACGGAGACAGCCATCATGATCATGACGATGACGATGACACTGGTGCTGCTGATGATCATGATGGTGGTGGTGGTGGTGGTGATGATGAAGACACCGCCGCTGACCAGATACATGAATGTACTGGCAGTAGCTAAGTATGGTCATCATGCTGTTGTGACTGCTGCTGATTGGATGTCTGTCCTATCCTGGCTGCTGATGTCTTGGGTTATTGGTGATTTACTGATGCTGATGGTCGTGGCGATGAAGCTGATCAGGGCCATGGCGGTGACGATAACACTGATTAGTTTATGATTTAAACGGTGGTGGTCATGGCGGGTGTGACGAGGCAAATGAAAAGAATGGCTCGCCTCAGCTATGCCACGGATCGCAGGCCTAGCCAACAACCCCCCCTCAACAAATGGACAAGCTTGCTGGAAACACTCCGCACCACACTGATACCAATCTCTTCTGACCTTAGACCCAGGCTCAGGTCACCAAATCCGGAACACCTGAAATAATGCAAAGAGGAAGTCTGCTGCAACCTGCAAACCCAAGATAGGGGCCTTAATGATTAGAACAGGGTTTTGGGGTCCTTCATCGCAAAAGTATAATCAGAACCACCCCAAGATTAATGTAATTAGGTAGTTACTCAGGCCTCTATATTCATCGGCCCTGAACCCAAAACAACACCCAAATCTGGAGCTCGAAGTCAAAACTTCCAAACCTTTATAGAACCATTCTGTATAGAAACCTGCGAACTACAACTTATGGTCAAGATGAAACCATACTACTAGCAAAAGGCATGCTAGTCATAATCATAGTCATAATACTATAGATACTAATAAGTCCAGGGGAACCGTAGAAACAGCAATAGTAACGCCCTGAAACTCTATTCAGGCCCCCCATCTGGGGGTTTCCGAAAGTATCCGACCGTAATATAGCACCCTAAATAATAGGTTCCTTATCTTAAGGACCCCAAAATAAGGTACCCCTTATATCCAGGCCCCCCCACTAAACCCTAAACCCTAAACCCATATTCTCGCCGAAGGGACCCAGGTCTCGGAAGTCAAAACGCCGACGCGGCTCCCCCCGCGGCAACACCTTCGTTCCTGGACTCTCGCTGCTCTTAAAGGGTGCCTTTAAGGAAAGTTTGAGACCCAAGGCTTTAGTTTGATTTAGGGTTTAGGGTTTAGGGTTTAGTTTAGGGCTTTAAATTCGGGGCTCTTTGCGAACCCAAAAGGTCCGAACTACCGGTATAGTAGAATGTAGAGTTTCTATAAAAGGTATTGCTATTATGATTGGGGGAAATAGCCCCCCTAACGTTAAACGGTACCAAGAGGACCCGCTGAGGAAGGTTATATCCATTGGGGTCGATGGTTTATTGGGGCTACGAATTGCAGGTGTAGGGCTTCCAGGGACTAAGGCTTTTGCGGTTGCAAGTTCAGGACTTTTTCAGGTTTGAGGCTTACGGCGTTAAGGCTTTAGGGCTTTGGTGTTGAGGGTGTTAGGGTTTAGAGTTGAGAGGGGCGGAGAAGGGTTGAAATGGGGTGAGGGCTCAAGGTTTCTAGTGCCGTGGAGGCTTACAGCTACCCTGAACCCTCAACCCCTAAGCCCTAAACTCCTAAACCTGTAAACCTGTAAACCCCTGAACCCCAAGAAAAGGGTGTTGCGGGCACCCCCCGCAGAACTGAGATCTTTAGGGTTCAAAGCCTTGGATTCGGATGCGGTTTAGGGTTAAGGATTTTTTTTGTTTAAAGCTCTTTTCCGCGTGCATGTGGGTACCGCCTACGGAAGCCTACTGGAAACGAGCTGAATTCGGCTCCCACGCATCCCCTCGCTTGCAGGAGCCATGATAGGATTTAGGGTTTAGCGTGACCCCAAGCACTACGGTTTAGGGTTTAGGGTTAATTTGAGCTTTAGGTTACTGGGTTTCGGAAAGGGGGGGGGTTCGGTTTGGAGCCGTTTTTGCAGGCTTGAAGGGCTTGGAGCTGTCGCGTTGAAGGATCTTTGATGAGGGCTTTAGAAGTTTAGGCCTTGAGGGTTCAGGGTTTAGGGTGTAGGGGTTAGGGTTTAGGGCGTAGGGTTTAGGGTTGCAGGTGTCGGGTTTAGGGTTTAACGCGTAGGGTTCAGGGTTTAAGGTGTAGGGTTTAGGGTTTAGGGTGTAGGGTTTAGGTTTTAGGGTCTAGGGTTTGGGGTTGAAGGTGTAGGGTTTAGGGTTTAGGGCTTAAAGCAAAGAGCCCTAGGAGAGCAACCTGGGGGTCTGAAGGGACCCGACACCCTGTCTTGGACCTACCGGATACCTTAACAAAAACACCGCATGAATCTGAGAAGGGGCTTAGGGTTTTAGGGTGTAGGGGTTTATAGGGTTTAGGGTTTATAGGGTTTAGGTTTCGGGCCTTGAAACCGCAACCACTTTCCCGTCTGTTTCAGATGACCCGCTTCAGGACAACACTCTGGGCAAGGTGATCGGAAACGCGGCGACGCTTCTCTGCACCAAGAATCCCCTGAGTAGACAAGATCTCAGAATCCAGAACGCTGCCTTGCCTCTCCAATGTAGTTCCCTTTCTGGCTAACCAGCTTTATACCATATACTTATAGGGTCACGACCTAAAAACTAGCTTACCAATAAAACTGCTTTCAAACAGTTTCGGAGCCCAGGCCCCGAGATCCTGAACCCTGAACCGGTAGTAAATGATCAACCGAAGCTTGGCTCACCCTGACCTTCCAAAATCCCTTAGTTGAGGAAGGTACCTACATTCATAGTAGGATCCCGAAAATGATTCAGGGAATGTTGTCTTAGTCAAAGCATTTTGGAATCTGGACACTATTATCGAACCCTGGTAGAACCCATATTGTTTATACAATCTCTTCTGTCGTCCCAGAGTCCCGGCAGTGCGCAGAGGCAAATGCCGAAAGAACACATTGCCATGAAAGCGAGGTAGCTGGGCAGACCTGCATCCGGACTCTTGAGACACTAATAGGGTGGTATAGGAGCTACAAGGGCTCTAGGGGTGCATAGGGTATCATAAGGGTTCTATATATGCAGGTTTTCCTGGGCGTCTACAATGAACCCGAACCCTAAACCCTAAGAGAAGGAGAAACGAGACCTCCACGAAAACACCCACATGTGCATCGCCTGGACCCCTGGGCTTGCTGAAGACGTGGACCCAAAGAAGAGCCCAAAGCCCGCCAGAGGTGGCCAATACTGCCTTGGCATACCTGCGACCAGGGAAGGGGGAAGGGCGGTTAGGGTTTAGGGTTTAGGGTTTAGGGACTTGCTGCCAGCCAAGGAAGCATGATGCACGCCAGCGCATGCAGTGACAGATCCGTAGACCTGAACCTTAAGCTCCTCCTCTATGCCCCCTAAACCCCAATCGCTGAAATGGAAGCCAAACCGGGCAGGCGACCCGACCACACCAGCGCGATTGTCCGGGAACGACTCCGAGCAGGCCATGCCTGAAGGGAATGGCTTCTGGTGATAATGGGATGATGATGATGGTGGTGGTGATGGTGGTGAGGATAACGACGACGAGGATGACATGACGAGGACGAAGACGGGGACGATGCCGAGGATGATGACGAGGATGATGGCGAGGATGTTACTGATGACGATGATTATGGTCATGATGATCAGGATGTTCATGACGACGAAGATGGATGTTAGGATGAGGATGATGTTCAGGAGAATGACCATTGCTGTCATCGCGATTGCTAACAGGCTCATAACTTCGGTGAATCTCAGCCAAGATTCCTGATCGATGCCAGGCGACTCTTGTTAGTTCAAAGGTCTGGGGTTGGCGATGAGAATTCATTCCATGTCATGTCTTCCTAAATTCATCTTCCTCCGTGACCGGTGACTTAGACCAGGTCAGGAGGTGCATGTAACAGAACTGTTTAAGGGATCCTATGAGGCCTACAGTACGAGTTGCTATCACGGTTACGTTGAGGGTTACTGTTAGGGTTTCTATACGGCCTATTCCCGGATGACGCTTTCCGAGTAATTACCTGAATCTGGTCCGTGCAGAATAAGGTACACTGCTTGCTTTCAACAACTCCATGCCAGCAATGGGCCAGCACAATTTGTCTTAAGGAGGATTCTCAAAAGAAAGCCGCGATGCAAACGATGTTGTCCAGCAGAGACACACCGCCTGGTCAAGACCAGATTGCCAACACGGAATGCGCACTCCTAGATCGGACAAACAAACAAGTTGGTGCCTGTTGGGGGCTTGCAAACTCGGTCCCCAACGCCTCCGCCCGTCTAGCAACTGCTGAGGTCCGCTCTTCATCCCTAAACCCTAAACCCCAACCCCCCCCATAGAAGGGTCCCTGGAATGAATACTACTCGAACTCCAGGTCTGCATCTAGTAGTCTCAGAGAGTATGCAACACCCGTCGTTGAATTGGAGGCACACAATGGTTATTGTTTTTATTATCAATATTGACATTCGTATGAAGATCATGCTTAGTTTGGTCTTGTTTATTATGATTAAGTTTATTAGTATTCTTGTTAATGAACCATTCCGACCCCAACAATTAGGGACACTCCAGCGAGCTGTTGACAGCACTGGCGATTCACAAAAAGATGGTACATATCGGCCCAATTGTGCCAAAGCCTGGTTTAAATCCTTACAACAATCACTTTCCAGATGGGCGCCTGAAAGGGAACCTTCAGTTAGCAAAGCCTTCCATATACGCGTGGAAATTATGCATGCGGATGGGCTTGGTGGGGAAGGTCGCATAGAACTGGATCTGTCAATAATCGCCCCACATGACAACGAGTGCCCAGCTGCTATATCCAGCTGCCAGAGATCCGACGGCAGCAAGCACTACTTTCCTGACACAGTGGGGCATGGATCCGGGGAGTCTTCTTACATCCTCTGTGAAAACACCGGGAAGAACACATGTGGCGACGGGTTTTTGATTGGTGAAGCTCATGGGTTCAAGCTGAAGAACCTCCAGCAGACAACTTGACCCAACATCCCGCGCGAACAATGGGTCATGACAACAACAAGATAGCAAAGAGAAGATCAACTACAGGACAAGGAACCTCAACAGTAGCAACATGCAGCAATCCGGATAGGCACCACTCACCGAATATCGAACACCTCGTTGATACCGGTCACTTTAAATTCTACGGCCACTGATGGTAATTACTGTCAACAGTTGCACCTTCTATGGTCACTGAGAAGTAATTACCTTTTCTTTGCCGCCGGGTAGCATTGTTTGGCTAATGCTGCCCCCAGCAACCGTAGCCAGGCCCATGAGAGAATAACCGATGGCCATGAAAGAGCTTCCTCGCAATTTTTCTGGCTTCTTTGAGCTGAACTGTTTCGGGCACTGCCGTTCTCACGTGAGGGCTTTCTTATTGACAAATGGTTGTGTCCTGGCCCCATTGGCAATGCCATGATGATTGAAGCTGCACAGTTGGGCTAAACGAACTGAATGACGACAGCTGCCCAAGTGAACGCCGGGATTGCGCACATCAACTTCAACTTGTAAACACACCCTAAACGTAAAGTGTAGACCCAAACACAGGATGGACATTCAGCAAAACGACGGGGAATATGCGTTGATGTTGTCTGCAATATAGTCCTGTCGCAACTCACATCGTTTGCTTCTCGCTTCTTCATTTGTCGGTTTCAATGGTTTGCGGCTACGAGACATCGGTCTACCTACGTGGGTATCGTTTGTAAGGATGGTGGTTCGTACCTTTTGGTCGTTCAACTCCCATGTCCAAAAAAAAGTTGCTGTCAATACCATCAACCCGCACCAGCGCATAGACAAGCCGCCATGGCAGTGTCGCAACCCATTTAAGCTAGAAATCTCGGCGAACCGTCTACTTTTGTCGCCGGATCGGGAACGAACGTAACTCGTTGCGATGCATTGGGGCGTGGTAAACAGCATGTGGCATATACAGTTGCGATGTTCTATGTATATATGCTTACATGCATAGATATGCATAAATACAAATATAAACACATATGTGCGTAAACATACATGTATGTTTGCGTGCATGCATGTATGTGCTTTATGCATGTATCCATGCAGTGGAAGCATACTATGTATGTGCTCGCCAAATTTGGTTTTGCTTGCCATGTACGTGCGCGTCCCCGTCCGTCAGTGTGTGTGTGTGTGTGTCTGTGTGTGTGGAAATCCTGTATCTAAGGACGTTGAGTGTAAAGAAAAGCAGGGGGCTGGCAGCCTATTCCGTGATGCCAGCCAACGAAGCTAGCGGAATGGGTGGAAAGAACTATGGACGCATAGCTCTGTACCTGCCGCAAGTTTCACCGTAGTGCTGTTATAATTAGAGATGTTTTATCTGGCCTTGAGATCCAATTATCGTCTGATTATACTTTTTTGGATGCTGTAGGTTCGTTTCATCTTCTGAATTGCAAGGTTTCGAGACTCCCATTACTAGTTAAAAAAAGTAGATAAAGATTTTGAGACAAAATAAATCGAGGAAGGAAAGGAGATGAGAACGAAGGAGACAACCGGCACGGACCGGGATCTACCTGTGTGTTGTTCGGCTGGTAATTCTGACAAAGGGCCAGTCGTCAAGGATGCAGAGCATCCCCTCCCAAGCATACCCGACATGAAACTTGATCA
>CAJNDV010032110.1:18190-29593 GCA_905221635.1 Symbiodinium sp. CCMP2456 | reverse complement strand
TCGTTGTGTTCATCTTCATTTCGTTCTGAAAGTCGATTTCCAAGTATCCCGTAGCTCGTTTCGCCACCCAAAGGATACCCAGCAGCCGTGCTTGTTCGTTTCGTTCCATTCTGTTCCACCTTCATATCAAGTTACGACGACAGAAAACAGGACGACGAAAGACATTACCGATTTTGTACTGACTTGGGTCCTTTCTAATTTGTCTTGTTGTTCTGTTGACAACTGGGTTTAACCGGGGCTCGTGTGTGTGTGTGTGAAAATCCTGTTTCCAAGGATCTTGAGTTGTAGCTAACATTGATTATGATGGAAAGTAGATCAAGAGTGAAGGGGGGCCGTCTCGCAAGCATGGTTGACGGTCCAACGAAGAGGGCCATGCTTGTGACTGATATCAAGGATGCTTCATCCATGCTGATTTTCAGCTCTTGTCTAGCTCCTCTGTTTACAACTGGTTTCAACCGGGGTTGTGTGTGCGTGTGGAAGTCCTGTCTAAGGACTTTGAGTGTAAAGAAAAGCAGGGGGCTGGCAGCCTATTCGGTGATGCCAGCCAACGAAGCTAGCGGAATGGGTGGAAAGAGCTATGGACGCATAGCTCTGTACCTGCGGCAAGTTTCACCGTAGTGCTGCTAGAGTTAGAGATATTTTATCTGGCCTTGAGATCCAATTATCTTCTGAATATACTTTTTCAGATGCTGTAAGCTCGTTTCATCTTCTGAGTTGCAAGGTTTCGAGAGCTCCCATTACTAACTAAAATACAGCAGATAAACAATTTGAGACAAAATAAATCAAGGAAGGAAAGGAGATGAGAATAAAGGAGACAACCGGCACCGACCGGGATCTACATGTGTGTGTGTGTGTTCCGACGCTTGGCATGTATGTGGACGTGCATTGTATGTCGTATGAAAAAAAGAGGTCGTGCATGTCTTGCCAAAACGAATGCATTGTCCGTGACACATACGATGGACTCACGGCACCGAACTTGTGCTGCGCATGGAGCTCACTGAAATCAGTGAAAATTTGTGGGCTTTGCAGAAGACACCGTAAGAAAATGTTCTGCAGTGGCACACGATGCCTGCAACGTATTGCTATTGCAACGCAAGGTATGCCGGTGCAGTGATGCAACGTGACTACTTGCTGACATTCCGCACAAAGTACCGCGACAGAACGGATTGCAAGGCAGTGCAGCTGTATGCAAAGCTTCATGATGCACTAGACCTTGCGGCAACCCGCTGCAACGCAGGGCATGATGCAACGTGCACCTGTCACTGCAGCATCAGTCATTGCGCAACGCTGCAGCAAATGCTATGACTGGTATTTTCTCGAGATACGATGAACTGCAATAAAGAAGTGTGCTGCAAAGCATGAAAGACATTGTGCCAGTGCCAACAGAAGCCAACTGAAGCAACGAGGTCATGAGTGTTTTAGAGTATAAGTGAGGGGCTTAACGGCTTAGCAACAAAGACTATGTTCTGGGATAGATATATTTCTGTATTACAAAAATGAGGAAGACTACTACTAGGGTTTAGGGTTTAGGGTTAGGGGAATTATTCCGACCCGGTTTGGACAAACAGGGCAGACTACGAGCGTCCCATGAAACCACTTCCCAGGAAGTAAACAAAGACACAAGCTTCAGAACCGGGCATGCGTGGGGCTTATAGGGACGCGAATTTAGGGCTGTTGGCTTTATTTTGGAGGGGCTCAAGTACTAGAGTTCGGGAGACCGGGGTTTAAAGACAGTCTACGGGCTTGAGAACCATTTCAAGAAGTAAGAGTAGATGGACCACGGTTGCATAGTATGCTATGAAGGGTAAATGGTCGACGGAGCACTTCAACCACCCTGCCTACTTGCATGTTACAGGAAACTTGATGATGCATTCGGAGAACTGCTCATGTACGCCTAAACCCCAAGCCCTAAAGCTTCAATCTTAAATGTTATCGACAAAGCACTTCGAAACCCTGCCTGCTTGCCTGTTGCAGAAAACTGGATGATGCATCCGGAACAGAACAGATCTTCAAATATGGAGCTCCAGCTGCACCTACGACCGGAACCTTGAACCCAAATCTGCTTGTGTCTCGAGGCTCTCGCTCTTGAGTTCCGAAAGAACCATAGGGTTTAAAGTTTAGGCTTTAGGGAACCAGCCTCAGCTGTGATCCCGACAATTTTTCTGCATTGTCCTGGTCCTAATCGGCCATAATCCCGAAAACTGAACCCGGCACCGAGAAACCTAAAGCCGGCGCGCCTAGGACCACGGCTGCTTTTGGTCCGACCCTGTCCTTTTCGGGGGTTAGCGTTTCGGGTGGCTGAGGATGTAATATAGGGGCTCGCTTCCCAGAGGGTCGAAAGACCAAAGGCTCAGGGTTTTAGGGCTTCGGGTTTAGGGTTTGGGGTGCGGGGTTTAGGGTTTAGGGTTTTAGGGTTTAGGGTTTAGGGCTTGGGGTGTGGGGTTTAGGGTTTAGGGTTTTAGGGCTTAGGGTTTAGGGCTTGGGGTTGGGGGCTTAGGGGCTTAGGGCTTAGGGTTTTAGGGTTTAGGGTTCTAAATTCCAAATACTGTGCTCTGAATGGTTTCTGTAACCTAAAGACCACTTCTCTGGGCTCTTGGACCCTAGCCCCGAACTCTCTTGGCACTAACCCTGAACCCTAAACCCTAAACCCTAAACCTTAAACCCTAAACCCTAAACCTCAGAGAAGTCTTAGGGTCAGGATTTCCACCCCCAGGAGATGGAGGTTCCGAGCCGGTAGATTCATCTTCCCCAAGGGTACCTGTGCTCAAAAAAAGTACGTGCACTGGCCCTACACTAGTCCCTAGATATGTACGGTAAGGCCAAAGTACATGCTAAACGTGTTCATGGACCCTTAGGGTTAGGCTTATTTGACAAATCTTTGTAGACCCTAAACCCCAAACCCTGAACCCTAAACCCTAAACCCTAAACCCCCTTGAACCGGGATTCGGATATGGGCCCAGGGCCTTCTAAACTACTTGGAGGATCATGGGACTTAGTAAGTAAGGTTATAAGTACCCTAATGGGGGGTTATACTTATAGGTACCTTATTTATAACCCTAGTTACTAAGTCCCATGATCCTCCAAGTACTAAACCCCAATCCTGAATCCCGAACACCTCAACCTCAACATTTCTCTGCTCGTACTCAGAATATTGCGGGGCTCGGGCTCGGAGCTTGGGTTGCTTTTCGGGCGAAGGCTGCAGGACTTTGAGTTAGGACTTTGGGTTTAGAGGCGTGAGCTCTCTGCTGCGATTCGTATTGCGGCTCTAGACTCAGGCTTGAGGACAGGAGTACGGGGAGGAGTCAGGACACCTCGGGCTTCTGGGGCTCGCCGGGTGTAGGGTTTAGGGCGTAAGAGCGTTGAATTCAAGGGCCAAGTGTCGTAGATGATGCCGCCAGCAGGAGCAGCGATGGCGCCGGAGAATGCTGCCTCTTTCAAGGTCGACTGTTGGGGATGCATGCTGGGGGGATATGTGTATGCCTGTGGGTTTCTAAGGGGTTTCAGGGTTTGGGGATTCAGTTTAGAGCTTCACGGGTTAAGGCCGGGGATTACCTATTTATGCAGTCCTAGAGGAAGTCCATGATGTAAACATGCAACGCTATTTGCAGCATGTGCCTCACACCCTAGCATGGAGACAGAAGCTTCGGGAAGAGTGCAACAGCAGATCTTTGCTATAATTACTGAGTAGATGATTACTGTAAGCCGCAACCGCTTTACACCGACCTCAGGAAGAAAACCTGAACCCTAAACTCTAGAAACTTTTGCGCACGGCATCTCCAAGATCTGTGGAATGCAACAGGATCTTGAAAAAACACAAAACCTATCAGAATGCTTCTTCGACTATTCCCAGCTCTCGTCAACCACAGCCAGAGCTCGACTCTAACAGCCTACACCCCGTCACTCGCCCTAAACCCAAAGTCCTAAATCACAAACATCACTTGCCCCTAAACCCGACACCCTCAATGAACCCTAAACCCTAAACCCAAAACCCTAAACCCCAAAGCCTAAGCCAAAAACCCCAAACCCTAAACCCCAAACCCTAAACCCTAAACCCTAAACCCTAAACCCTAAACCCTAAACCCTGAACCCCGGGTCTCCCGACACGCCCTTTCTCCTAAAGCCAAAAACTGCGGAGAAAGCCAGGCCACGGCTCCGATCAATGTGAGGCTCTGCCTGAGGATGCTGAAGATTTTGAAGCCCAAAGGGTTTATAGGTTTTTTTTTAAAGTGTAGTGGCTCCTTTTCTGGGTTTATAGGGTTTAGGGTCTAGAGTTTGTAGGGTTTAGGGCTTATCAGGTTTATAGGGCTTAGGGTTTAGAGGGTTTAGGGGTTAGAGGGTTTAGGGTTTAGGGCCCCAGGGGTCCAAGTAGTAGTGTGGTATATGCTTTTTGGGGGCCCAAATACTTACTAAGTAGCTACTGTTTCGGTACCAGGACCATTTAGGAATGGTTTCACAAAGGCTCTAGGGATGTTTGGTTTTTATGCGTTTGTAGAGGCTTGACAGGGATGTATGATGCTTAAACAGAGCTCCTATCGGCTGTTGAATGTCGTTTTAGGTCTGTTTGTAGAAGCACGTCAAGCGGGTTTTACAAAGGCTAAAAAAGCGTTGTATAAGGCATTTAGAGTTGAGGGCTCAACGAGGATCCTAAGTACGTACAGAGTACGAAGCAGCGCGCCTATGCTAGGAATGACGATCCGTAGTTTAGGCACGAAGAACCCTACATTAGGGTTCGAGGCTTAGGCTTTAGAGTTTAGGATCCTACATACCCATAGACTATAACGCAGATCAAAGCAGTACACTGGAGTACGAATTTCTTCCTTTGCCAGCTAGTATCGACTCTAAGGGGACACTGATCATGTTTAGATCACGACCGAGGCTTGACTTACGGCTTTTTGGATCCTCAAGGTCTTACAGATTATAGAAGTATATGAAACACAGTCAGGCATGCAGGTATAGTTAAGGGACAATAGGAGGGACCCCTAGAAGGGACCCCTAATCCTAATACCCTATAAAACCCTTATATACCCCTTATTATATAGTCTCATACCGCCCCTATATAACCCTAAGGGTCCCTTTAAGGGTCCCTCCTTTAGTCCCTTGATATAGGATTCATCTACGGTCGTCCGGCACAAAGCCTCCCAGCTTCAAGTCCTCATAGCCCCAAGATGCTGTTCGCTAGGAGTGTCCACCCCGAAATCTTACATCCGATGCTTAAAGTTTAGGGTTTAGGGTTTAGGGCCCTAAACCCTAAACCCTAAACCCTAAACCCTAAACCCTAAACCCTTTTGATACGGCTTCAGAGTTTGGGATTTAGGGGTCCAGTCTCCATCCTTGGGGACCGAGGGCCCTTATAAGTAGGTGGCCTCTCACCTGCACTATGAATCTCTATACCGTAGATAAACCTTAAACCTTAAACCCTAAACCCTAAACCCTAAACCCTAAACCCTAAACCCTAAACCCTGAACCCTAAACCCTAAATCTTAAACCCTTCTGGGGCTCGTTTCGTCCTTACGGATAAGGCCCTTAATTAAGAAATTCCTTAAGCGCTGTCGTTAAAGGGATCTATACGGGAATTAAAGAATATATTTTGAGTTGAAGTAAGAATCCTAATCATAATTTAAGGTATATTCCAGGGTTTTTGGAGTCTCTGGATTTCAAGCCTTGACAGGTTTGGGTTGTTGGGGCGCAGGATTAGGCCAGAAACCCTGCCCATCGAAGGGTTAGATTAGGGCTTATAGGGTTTAGCACAGTTCGGCGAAAGATGCAACCCAAGCTGCATTGAGATGCCAAGTACGTCACGGAGCTCGTCTTGCCATGCGCCCATTCCCTGATGGTTTCTGAAGCTCTGTGGCAAACCCGGCCGGAATCACACGTAGTCACAGTTTCTGTAGGCTTTTGGGATAGAAGGTCCTGTGACGAGAACTAGCCAGTATATGAGGAGTCGAACAAATAATGGCTCTGCAGATGCGCGCACCTGTCATGTAGGAGCCTGATTAAGAAAGCCTGGGTTTTTTTATGAGGGTTCTTCGTATGAGCCCTAATCTATTGGGGTTCTTGGGCCAGGGTTTCCTAATCAAGTTCCCACATTAGACTCTCCGAAACTCCGAACCCAACGCCGACCAGGGGTGGAGGTTTAGAGGAGTCGGAGCTTGCCTTGACAATTCCAAAGATAAGGACTGTTGGCTACAAAAGCAGGAGCCCTAAGACTGAACGCAGGTGATTATCCAGGCTCACATTATATATATATATATACACATACACACATACATATATATATATATACATATATATATATATACACATATACATATGTACATATACATATATATATATATATACATGTATATACATACATATATATATATATATATGTTGGGGCTTCGTGTCTAGAGCTTTGAGAGGTTGAAGAAGCTCGGTTTAGTGGCGCCCAAGAAGCGTAGAGAGAGCCTGACACGACCTCCACGAGGCAGGTCATGACGATCCTTGGATCTTGCTTGGCATCCTGCATCCTGATCCCTGATAATTTGAAGAGGGTTCCCAGGATGCTTCTGTAAAGGCTTCGGAAATTGTTCTATAAAGGTTGCTGTAAGGGAAATTATGATAGGGTCCATGTACTCAAATGCTAGAGCACACTGAGGCGCTTACACTTAGGTCCACTTCGCCCTCGAAAGAAACCCATGGGAAAAGTTCTGACCTTGTAAGCATGACAAAAACCCATCGAGGCCCTAGCTGCACGAACTCAAATCGACCTTCCAGACCCAAAAATTGTACCCGTACCGAACCCTTAAAGGAACCCCTTAGAAGGAACTCCGAACCTTATACCCTCAAGAAGCTTCCGGGAAGCCGAGGGTCAACCACCATCTTTCCGAGCTGATGCTGCCAGTGAGGTCGTGAGACACCTCTTCGTGCTGCTCTGTTTAACGTAATATAGGGGCCATAACGATTAGAAAAGGGTTTGGGGGTATATTATGCTATCATTATAATAAGGAATCCCCAAAACCCTATTCTAATTATTAAGACCCCTACATTAGGTGCCTTCACGTAGGGATTCTTAGGGTCATGCAGGGTTTTTGTATCAGTTTTTCGGCCTACCGGTTTGAGTTGTGACGGTCTGTGGTTGGGGCTGGAGGGCTTGGGTCTTCGGTACTAGTGCTCCTGGGTTATAAAGCCTCCCCATGAAGTATCCCGACATTGTCTGACACTTTTTTGCTGGTCAGGCTACCCGTATGACGTCTGTAAAGTTGCAAACGGTGGGTATAGTAACATTGCCTATCGAAGATGCAGGTTCCCATAAAGGCAGCTGATGAATCAACAAGTGCATACTGTCAGCGTGAGGACCCTTCACGGACTACCTTTATCCTCAACACTAAACCTTAAACCCCAAAGACAGTTTCTGTGGCAGGTCGGTGTCAGTGTCATGCGGGCTTCGGCTTCGAGCTGTCCCGTGTCGGGGGTTCAGGGTTTCAAGGGCTCGGAACTCAGGATAGTGTAGGGGCCCTAGTGTTTAGAATTGGAGCAGGGTTGTTTGGGACACCCCACTATGGATATGATGGGGGCTGTAAGGGAAAACTCTCAGCAAATATTCCGACCCCTACAGTATCGGAATGGAGAGACTCGTACAGTTTAGCCGACAACTTCGAAATGCCCTGCATTGTTCCGGCACAAGGGAGACGAACAAGCAAACCACACCGGGTTAGATTTCCAAACCTTTCGAAGATTTGTCATTGCGTACACATGGCTACATTGCAGCCCAACGCCGTTAACTTTTCATCCTGAGCATCTCATGTACAACACCCTAAACCCTAAACCCTCAACCCTACTCAGAACCAACGAGTCACCCTTCCTGAATTTCGCCCAGAAGATCGAAACCCAACTCCCAAAAACAAGGGGTGAATTGGACACGAGCCTCACAGGCTTTAGGGTTCAAGGGGGTTTACCCCAAAAACCCCAGAACTCAAGCTTGAATCGTAAACCCTAAACCCTAAACCCTAAACCCCAATCCCACAGACCCTAGAGGCCCGAAGGCAATTCCTGCAGCAAGTGCCTTCCTCCCACTCCAACTTTGGGGTTTAGGGTTTAGAGCCCGAAGACCCCGAATCACCCCAATTCAGGAAGATACCGTAATTGAATATTATTATTAGGGTTTTTTTATCAGCATTGAGGGTATATTCCTTATAACTCCCTTGGTAGATCCCTTTATAAGGAGCCCTCAAAAGAAGCCTTTAAGGAACCCTTAAAGGGATAGTCCTTAACTGACGGGTGTCGGATTCTCTGGGAGATTCACCCTCTGAGTCTTGGAATCAACCCGAAGCCTGTCCCGAAGCTTTACAAGCCTTCTATTTTCGGGGTTTTTTCTGATAAATCTAGGGTTTATGGTTTAGGTATAGGGTTCTGGTTTCCCAATCACAGGCAAACCACATCGTCCCTTCATCTTGGGGAGGGGCGAAGTTCAGGTCAACGCTTCACCCACACCCTAAACCCTAAACCCTAAACCCTAAACCCTGAACCCTAAACCCTGAACAAAAAAAGCTCTTTAGGTCTGAAGGCTTACTTGTCGGCTTTGGGGCGGCGAGGTCGGCATAGGCCGGCCTTCACATGCTCGAGTCGGGAGATGAGGTATGCACCGGCGACCTGAATCTGCTGGATTCTCTGGATGATCGAGGCCTAGGGGAGTCGAGGGTCTGGGGGTTTAGGGGCTTCAGGGGTTTAGGGTTCAGGGTTTAGGAGCTTAGGGTTTAGGGGATGTTCGGATGTGGGGTCAGGGAAGCTTCTGGGCTTTGGAGGTTCGGAGGGTGCGGGTTGGAGGGGGATGTAAAATCAGAACTGTACGTAAGGTTTGCAGCCTTCGGGTTGCAGGCTCATTGGGATTAAGACTGAAGTTTTGATTGACGTGTCTCGGGTTTGTGATGTCGCTGCTGCCCTCGAACCCGGGAAAGGGCTGTGGCTCAGCGCTTTCTGTTGTCATGTGGCTCATGGTCACATTCGGCGGTTGCAGCGTGAAGGTTTAAGAGATTTAGGATTCCAGGGATTGAGGATGTCAGGCTTCGGTTTGAAGGGCCTTTTCGTGGTTTGACCTTTTCCAGTCCTTTCACGCTTTAAAGGTTCAGAGAGGCTTCGGCGCAAGAAGTTAGAGCGGGAACTTGAGCCCTCGATCCATTACAAGCCCTACCGTAACCTACCAACACGTACCCTTTATTGTAGGTTCTTACTGTAAACCCTAATATGGAAGTTTCGGGGACTCTACAAAAAAGTAGGTTTTGGTAGGTTCAGGTAAACCCTATAAAAGTGAAAGCCCCGGTGAGGCTATTCGAAGTCGGTCTGCGTTGGCCTAGATCAGCTCATGATCTGCCTTTCTGACATCGCATCTCCCAGGAGACTCCGAAATACGCAACACATAGGGGCCCTAAACCCTAAGCCCCTAAACTCTAAGCCCTAAACCCATTTTAATTGGAACCGGGTTTCGGGGGGATACTCTTTAGTTTAGGCAGCTCTAAAAGGAAGCCTGTAAGGACTAGTACTATTCATTCGTCAGTAGTTACTCAGGCTTCCTAAGTTGCGTCCTGCGGCCTAACCTCGGACTCCAACCTCCTCGACATAGTCAAGCTTGCTTCCCTAAGCCCTAAACCGTAAACCCCAAACCCTAAACCCTGAACCCTGAACCCTGAACCCTAAACCCTGAGCCCTGAACTCTGAACCCTAAACCCTATAAACCCTAAGGGTCAAAGTTAAAGTCAGTGAATGAAGGAAGGAGGTGATACTTTGCAAGGGCTGTGTGGTCGGCAACACATCGCTATGATTAGCACTGACAAAAGCTGCAAAAATCAGTATTCATCCCCAAGTCCGATTGCTATGAACGCCAGGGAACCTATAATCACAAGGACCCTTGGGGGGATAGGGGGCCTTAATACCTGCAATAAGTATAATTGTAGTCCCTATGAGAAAACTTTCCGAAGACCTTCGAGAGAAAAGTCAAAGTCGAGATCGGCGGCTGAAGCAAAGGCTGCGAAGCCGGCAAAAAAGACCTGGGATGAGGGCGTGCGGATTCGGGGCAAGGGCTTATAGGATTTAGGATGCTTTAGGGTTCTTAGGGCTTGTAGGGTTTAGGAGGAGGGCCTGGGATGAGGGCTCAGGAGTCACACTTAACGCCTTCTGGGCTTCGGGATTGGATGCCATTCTGCGCCATGAACCGTCAACCCTTTTAGTAAAGACGTAGGCCTGAAAGGGGTTCCTATATGGGCACTTTAAGACCTACAGTATGTGTGTGTGTATATATATATATATACATATTGTACATTTACATGGAGCCTTAAGGCAAAGCCTGACAGATCAACTGAACGGATGCCGTGTGTAAACCCCATGAAGCAGTCATTGAGTTGTAGATAGAGATTGTAAATCCCAAAACCAAAGCCCCAAACCCTATACCTGGACCCCAAATAACCTACCTTTTGCGGGCTCCGTAATATGATTCCCTTTTCGGCCCTGAAAGGATACGTTCTTTGGGGTCTAGGTATACCCCAACCCTGAGCCGCTTAAGGTCTCGAGCTTCCTAGTTGTAGACCTGAGGGCCAGCGAATCAAGCTAACTATACAAGCAACTCGAAGCAACCGGCCTGCATTGTAACGGTAAACCTACCTGTACTCTCCATTGTAATTCCCTTTCTTCGGCCAACCCATTTTTATGGTTAGGATCCTAGAATAACAACCAGGGTTAACCAAAAAAAGGAATACAATGGAGACTACAGGTACAGCCTATGGCCTATGGTTGAAAGTTCGCCACCAAGCACCTTCTGGAATTTCCCATTCCCGAATCCTAAACTTTGCATCTCCGGTCTTTCGACTTGTCTTGAGGTCCTTGAACCCCAAGGCTCACCATACCAACTCGGAAGCGGATCTTCGAGACCCAAGGCCTCAAAATCCGCTTGCCTAAACCATCCTCAACCCTCAAAGTTAGTGTTGCAAGGCTCCGCCTCTGGAGGGGTTTATGTGTTAGGGTTCAGGAGTTACGCGGCTTTACAGGCAACCCCAAAGACAAAATTTCTAACGCCGAGCGGCGGGGGTCGACACGAACCCGGCCAGGTCTTCAAGAATTCTGTCCGGGATCACCGGTGATGTTGGGGTTGGGGTCAGGAGTGAAGGCTTCAAAGTCTTCCAGATGCTCACGGGATCTGCTTGGAATGTCTGGGGCTTGAGTTTGAGTCTCCGATGTGGATGTTGGGCGCTTTCGGCTGAGGTTGTAGGACCCGGAGTATGGTTGTCAGGCGGTCATGCTTGCACGTGAATATGCTGAACGAGCACGGAGGTCTTCCGACGCGAAAACGCACGTGGTCGCTGGCAAATTATATGAACGAGGGACACCGACAAATGTCTATAGTCTATACACACGCATACCTACCTACCTACCTAC
>CAJNDV010032110.1:3117-18147 GCA_905221635.1 Symbiodinium sp. CCMP2456 | reverse complement strand
ACCGACCGACCTACCCACCTACCTACATGAGACTGACCATGATCTGTCGGACACGGTATGTGGCTGCACCACAACGAGGTGTTTCGGCTGACTGAGTCCTGGAACGTAAATACATCACTCCTGCCATCGTGACATGCAGAATGCCACCCTGAACGCAACATAGCCTAAATCCGAACGAGCAAAAAAGGAAGGCTTTAGCCATCAAGCGAACAAACCTGATTCCCAATCCATCTTGGCCCCCCCCCCCCCCACCCCGCTTTTCCCAAGGCCTACCACCAGATCCTAGCTCCTCCGTCGCCACCGCCAGCACCTGCGGCCGTTTTCGGGTCGCATCGAGATTGGAATGCCGCCTTGAAGCCCTATGTTCAAGTCGGACCCCAGCACCGGAAACAGCCCCGAACCAAGCTTGCTTCCAAACCCCTGCATCTGCAGAACACACTTCCAGCCGTTCAGACGTCAAAGGCCGAACAGTTCAAGGAGCCCAGAGCAACACGGGCTGGCCTGCAATAGATCTGTCTTCAACCTTGGGTGGTGGAGCTGGTTCACCCAGACTCTTCTCATACCGTAGAGGCACTTGGCTTGCAGAGTTTGGGGTGACTGGGAGGAGAATGGGGGTCATCGTTTTCGAAGCCTTACCTGAACCCTATAAAACCTACTACCTTTGGGGGTCCCTTGATAGGAGTACCTATACTATATAGCGTTTTAAAAAATCCCTTAATAGAAGTACCTATACTAGAAGTACCTATAGATCCTTGAAAAGGTAGGTCATTTGGGGATAAGGAAGGCCCGAAATCGAGCCGGAACTTGACCCTCCTACCTCCATGCGACGACTAGCCGCTGTGGGTCTCGGGTGAGCAGTACAATACACGGCAGGTTTGGGAATATCGGGCGTCAAGTATCAGAATGAGCTTGTTGGAGTAAAATAAAGCATAACGCTATGGAGGAGGAGCTATTTCTAAGGGTTCAAGGGCATATGGAAGGTTTCCAATACTTATTACGTACTCCGACACTTCTACTTTACCTGTTCCTTGCAGGTTTCAAGCTCGGGCATGAGGCATTCGGGGTTTAGGATCTTGGTTCAGCGTTTCAGCAGGACAGAGGTACTGGGATCACCTGCGAGTGGATGGCTGGCATGTACTTAACCAAGCCCTGAAACTCAAGCCCAACACCAAAAAATCCAAACTCTCGGTGATCTTCAACCATCCACAATCCCCTAAAGACCCTAAGCCCTCGATTGCATCCTTGCAGCGCCTGCGCCGAAGCCGTCCGGTTTACCTGACCCCCGTGTTTGTGAGATCCAGAATTCGGGGTTCGGACTTTGGGGATTTGAAGCTTGCATTGGTCTTCTATTATTGAGGGTGCCGAGTTCTCGGAGCTTGGATTGCTGAACCCCAGAACCTCAGACTCCAAATACTAAAATGTAGGCACGATGTATAGACTCTATCTATACCCCAAAATGAGCACTATTCTCATGTTTGGAGTCTTGGGTAAGTCTCAAGGTTCGCAGCGGTCAGACTCCAGCCTGCAGCAAAGTTGAATCTTCGTTGCAACTCTCCATGCCGCATTGGCGGTCCTCGCCACGAGCCACAACAGATGGGATGGGCTTTGAGATATCTTTCCGAAGCCCGGAAGCATCTGTGCCGAAGGAGCCATGAACCATCTCGTCCAAAATTGAAACAGTTTTCGTCTTGTGTGTATGAATTCGGTTATTTTTTGTGGGAGGGGGAGAGGGGGAGGGAGCTCAAGATATTCAGGATTGGGGAGACAAGAAGCCTCGTACACGGTCATCGGGAGGTGGCGTTAAGAACGAGTCCGCTATCAATGGCAATGAGACCAAGAAACAATCCTGCCAACACCCAACTCCAATTTTCAGGTTTTCGGGTTCTGAGACAGGCAAGTCGGAAGTGGAGCCCGTGGCCCTCATGGGGAATCTCCTCGCTGACAGCGGGCGTCGCTGACAGGAGCAGCACGAAGGCCAGGTGAAACATCGCACTCAAAAGTCTGACTGTTTGGGATCCGAGGGGGCCGTGATACGAAGCTTAGGGCATATGTCTAGGGTGGGGAAGTTCGAGATTGTTGAAATGTGTCAGAGGTGTCTGAAAATCGCGGAGAGTCTGTGAAGCTCTTCCATGAGTGTTTAGGGCTTGAAGCTACTAGTAGTATTCGTAACGGCAACTTACTATCACTACTACAATTACCTATGACTACTATCATGCTATGTGTATTCTTCTTCTTCTTCTTCGTATTGATATTGTTAATTGCCTTTATTAGTCTAGTACTATAGAGCCCGGAGGATTTGGTGTCCTAAAGGGACTGCTGCAGCCGGCATTGCGACAGTTGTAGCAGCTACGATCAGCGTCTGTCCCAGCCCAGCCTGTTAGGGTTTAGGGTTTAGGGTTTAGGGTTTAGGGTTTAGGGTTTAGGGTTTAGCCGTAACCTAAGTTTTTCCAGTTTGAGCCCTACAGCCCGAACCTTTTGGCCAAGCTCTGCGTCCTAAACTCTACTTCCGGAGTCCTAAACCTCGAGTCCCACATCATGAACCCTAGAAAGTAATCTCATCGTCCTGAACCCAAGCTTCTAAGCCCTGTACAAACATGAATCTTGGAGCACTTTCGGATGCTACCCGCAACCCTCACGCTGTGGTTTCCATCTGGCAGACGGCGTACGCTCTCATATACCCCATGAGCCAACCCAAATCCAAAAAACTTTAAACACCCTCGTAAATCTCTTTAAAGCCCGCCAACCCTAAAACCCCTTTTCAAATCCCTTTAAGGGGCTTTTGGGGGTCTCCTTTAGAGGAACCCTTAAAGGATCTTCCATGGGTGTCGCCGTTCAAGAAGTTGGGGCTCTTGGGGTTAAGGTCATGGTACCGTATAAGCTGCCTTGTCTATAACCCTAGACTAAGCCCCATCATCCCTTAGGTACAGTAGGTGTGACGTTCGGATGCTTTCGTCTAATTGCTTTACGGGGTGAGGTTTTGATTCACCGCATTTCCAATTCCAATACCTTAAGCCTCAGCACCCAGAGCCGGGATATCGCAGATTCTGAAAATCAAAACGAAAAAGTGTTGCTTAAACTCCTAAGCCCTGAAGCCTCGGCCAAACCAAACGTTGAAGGTGTACATCCACCCGGCCTCGTCGCTCTACCAGCGGAATCCCGAGTGGATCGTGTACCATGAGCTGGTCCGAGCACCCAGTGGCCTGAGGCTTTAGGGTTTAAGCTTGATAACCTTAAAAATTAAAAAGGTTACAGGGCTCAGAGTTGATTGAGGGTTTACAGCCAGTTTAGGTTTTAGGGTATCCCATTTACGTCCCGTGATAGATCACGGGCTCACAGGCTCACATCTCAGAGTACGTGCTGAACGCGGAACCTTGAACTCTCCAACTACCCGCTATTATACACCGTAGCCACTGTTAAGGAGCATAAGGGCAGTTCCCAAACCCCAGAACACCAAAACCCCAAACCCAAAACCTTGATCTCAGACATTCTCCGACCCCTAAATATATAAACCAACGACGTTACGTAGACACCCAATCCCAAAGCGCTCTAGGTCGCACTGCGCGGAGACTTCAATATCACTCTAGGAGTCCTTTCCTTCAGGATCTCAGCTTCTATCAGTCATTTTAAAAAATACTTGATAAAGTGTTCGGTCCTGGCAACTTTTCAAACCTGTAGACAAGATGGGTGCTTGGAACGTCGGCTTGCGATGGAGTTTGTGTCTAATATTTAAACCCCAAAGCCACCTAACGAGCTCAGGTCCCAATGAAAAAACCCTAAACCCTAAACCCTAAACCCTAAACCCTAAACCCTAAACTCTATCACACCCATAAGCCCAGGAACCCTTCAGCACGAGAGCTCCACCAGCCCAGACCACCCAGACCCTAAATACTAAACCCTACGTCCGCGCCTTCATGCTGAATCATAGCCCTAAACCCTAAACCCTAAACCCTAAACCCTAAACCCTAAACCCTAAACCCTAAACCCTAAACCCTAGCTCCAAGGCGCTCTGAAGTCCCAGCCCGCAGAAATGTTCGAACCCCCCACGAGCCGTGCTCAGGTCCTCACAAGCAAGGAGTACCTGCGAGAATGCTCCACGGCCATGGGCTGAGAAGTTTAAGGGTTTAGGTGTTTAGGGTTTAGGGTTTAGGGTTTAGGGTTTAGGGTTTAGGGTTTAGGGATGTCTCCAAACCCCAAAACACCGGAAACGTAAGCCAAGGTTTCGGGGATTATGGTCTGTAGGGTTTGGGGTTGAGGGTTCGAGAGAAGAAACGCAAGGCAACTCAGGTTCAGTCTTCATCGCATCGCTTTGCAGTATAAACCCAACTTTCAGGGCCCCCCCCCCTTGATAATAGCTTGAGTTTCAGACTCATCTGAAAGTTCTGGTGTCTAAACCATGAACCCTGGTTCGAAGATAAAAAGTTATAGGAGAGCCCCCGATCTCCTCACAAAGCTACCTTTGCCAGGAACTGTACAGGTTTAGGGTTTAGGGTTTAGGGTTTAGGGTTAAGGGTACAAGGAAGTAAGTCGTGATAAGGATCCCCAAAGGTAGAATATATGGGATTCAGGAAGTTCCCCAAGTCCCAACTGAGCTGAACCCCGGCTGCTAAATGTCCTAGACCCTACGTACACTCTGCCTTACACCGTACTACAGGGGGGCCTGAATAGCAATTGATTATATTGTTTCGTACTGTTGGTGTTCTTTCTGAGAACCTTACCGCAGTATATACATATCTCAGGTTGACGGATGTCGGATTGAGTGTTTAGGGATATGGGATTTTGACGCTTCTGGGGACTGCCATTTTACGAAGCTTGTCACAGGAGGGTTGTTTCCAATTAGACTAGACAAAGGTTTCTATAGTAGTCCTCAGACTCAGGCTGTCTTGTTGTCCTTGAACGGACAGTTAGTTGATCTCCCTGACCGCTGCTCCCTAGAACTCGGCTTGCGCGCATTGCTTTATCAAGCACATCTTCTGTCCAGAAATACCATGAAACTTCACAATTGCTTGCCACTGCCAGAGAAGCAGGTGAGCTCGACACGGTATCCAAGTCCTTTCCGGCTAACGGAGGGTCAAGCTAAGCGACCGCCCTAAACCCTAAACCCTAAACCCTAAACCCTAAACCCTAAACACCCCTTTTGACCCTAAAGACATCTCGGCATTTCTTCTCCGACCGACAACGAGAAGACCTCGGAGCAGACACGGCTTGCTGCCCATAGTTCTGCACTGTTGCCAGATTGAGGACCTCCTGGACCCTAAACCCTAAGGGTTTAGGGTTTAGGGTTTAGGGTTTAGGGTTTAGGGTCCTAAACTGCCGGAGTTACTGTTGAGGGATTGGGGTTTGACGCTTCTGGGAACCACAATTTTACGAAGTTTGTCATAGTAGAGTAGTTCAAACGACTGCAAGATTAGACTAGGCACCCGCCCCAAACCCTAAGCCCTAAGGCCTAAACGCCCCGTAAACCCTAAGCCCTAAACCCTAAATCCGCAGCCCCAAACCCTAAGCCCTAGGTCCTAAACTCTGAGCCCTAAGCCCTAAGCCCTAAACCCTGAGCCTTAAGCCCTCAAACCCTTAACCCTAAGCCCTGAACCCTTAACCCTAAGCCCTAAGCCCCAGTACACATGAAAAACAACCTGAGCCCTAAGCCTTAAACCCTAAGCCCTAAACCCTAAGCCCGAAACCCTGAACCCTAACCCCCCTTCTAAACCCTAAACCCCAAACCTTAAGCCCTAAACCCTAAGCCCCAAACCCTTAACCAGCCCTGAACCCTGGGCCCTAAACCCTAAGCCCTGAACCCTAAACCCTAAACCCTAAACCCTAAACAGCAGCAGCGGAAGTAATTGTCGCTCTATGTCTTCAAAAACAGTGCTCGAGATTCCCGACAAACCTCCGAACGTGCCGACGCAATGTCTTACTTCGTGACCTCCGTGACGTCCGTGGCCCTCTACATGGCTGGTCGATCGTTTCACCCTACGAGCCCAAGGTGGCAAGTGCGGTCGTAAAAGTCCGTCTAACGTAGATCAAAAAAAAACCCTAAACCCTAAACCCTAAACCCCAAGCCCAAAGCCCTCAGCCCGAAACCCTAAACCCGTTAAAAAAAGCCCTCGGCCCTCAAACCTGAGCCCTAAACCCTAAGACTTACGCCCTAAACCCGAAGCCCTCGGCCCTAAATCATAAGCCCTAAATCCTCTGCCCTAAACCTTAAACTCGCCCTAAGCTCTAAACTCGCCCTAAACCTGAAGCCCTAAGAAGCTCTACGCCCTAAACCCTAAGCCCTAAGCCCGAAAGTCCTAAGCCTTGAACCCGGCTCTGAACCCTAAGCCCGAAACCCTAAGCCCCAATTCGTAAGCCCTAAACCCGCCCTAAAACCTAAGCTAAACCCTAAACCTAAGCCCTAAACCCCCTAAACCATAAGCCTTAAGTTTCAAGAGCCTGAATTTCCTAGATCCCAAGGCCATAATTAACACCCCCCCCCCGCACCACAACACCCTCAAACCCTAAGCACCCCCCAAAACCTCAAAATTTGAGAAAACCCACAGCCACCAAAAAAATTGAAACTTTACGACACAACACCCCACATTCCGAAATCTCGGAAAAGTTGAGAGATCTCGCTGAGATCGAGCCGCACTGGCTGCCAGAGTTGGCGCCGAACCTCTTCCAGAGGGCAGACCCAACGAAGTTGTCGAAGAGGCAGCCATGGGTTGAAAGGATCCTTTTCGGGTTCCTTCAAGGGTTTTTGTTTAAGCAAGGATTCCTGGGAAGACCATAGAGGTTCCTTTATTTAGGGGTCCCTCTAGGGGTTCCTTCAAGGACTCCGCGTAAGGCTCAGGGGGTCCACAGGTCGTCTGGATGTTTAAGAAGTTGGGAATCGATAAGGTTTCATAAGATAGGTTGTCTGAAGGTTTCACCAGGTCTGGCACGCAAGGATTCTGTAGGGTTTCGAGGCAGTTTCATGCTTTGTCGGGAGTCTATGGTCCATGTACCTCAACAGTATATACTACACACTGCTTGGGCACATGGACCCTTAGCGCACATCGTGCTATTGTAAGATTGACCGGGCTCTGGGGTTTGCAGGGTTTAGGCTTTAGGGTTTAGGGTTTAGGGTTTAGGGTTTAGGGTTTAGGATTTAGGGCTTTGTTCCGTGTGTAAGGTTGAGGGCATGCAGGGTTGCAGGTGGATTAGGTTTCGGGCTTGCAGTGTCTTTGAGCGAGGGTTTAGGTGTAAGGGTTTAGGGCTTGCAGGGCTTATAGGGTTTAGGCTTACAGCTTTTAAAGTTGCCAGGCATTTCCTAGGTCTCCCAATAGTACCTTGACCAAAACCGAATAACAGTAAAACGGATACCCTTATTATTCAGAGCTGCTGGAATCTAGAGTTATGAGCCTAAAGCCCTGGACCTTTTTGTAAACCCTAACCCCTAAACCTAACGCTTTAAACCCCAGCCCTAAACCCTAGACCCTAAACCCTGGACTCTGCCCCAGACCTTACGGTTAGAGCAGAAGCCAAAGAGCCACATCAGGATGATGGTTGCTTTCCTGAACACTTTCTCTGAGGGTCTAGAGTTTCGAGTTTAGGCTTCAAGGGTTTGGAGGTTGGGGTCGGTGTTCGGAGATGATTATGTGCTATTTTTGCATGTTTTGCTCGCTTAAACTGTATGCCCAAAAGCGTCTTCAAACTCGTACATCGCAGAGCACACATTGAGACCTGGACGACTGGAGTACATGGTTGAGTTCACAGGGCCCGACGAAGCGCTCTTGTGCACAAGCATCGCGCATCGCAAAGAACTTCTTCTGCTGGACGCCAGAGGTCACCACGAAAAAAATACGCATCGAGTGGGCAATCCTCGCATGATGGGGGCCAGATATGCTCGAGTCATCACTCGTGACGGACCAATTGTTGAACTCCTCGACCGCTGCTCCCAAGAGCTGCCGGAGTGATCTCGCAAGCCGACGGACTATCGATTGAAGGATGCCGAAGCCACAATCCGCGAGATCTTGCAGCTTGTGCCCCTAAACCCTAAACCCTAAACCCTAAACCCTAAACCCTAAACCCTAAACCCTAAACCCTAAACCCTACACGGCGTTCAGGGCATCCTCACTCTTCGCCCCAGAACGCCAAGACAAAATTGGGTAGTCCTTGTCTTCCCTAAGATGCTCGGGTTTAGGGTTTAGGGTTTAGGGTTTAGGGTTTAGGGTTTAGGGTTTAGGGTTTAGGCCCCAAACCCTGTGATTTTCAAGGCCGGCCGTGCTTGTGACTTCGCCTCTAGTAGAGCTTCACGGTTTAGGATTTAGGGCTTGGGGTATTTAGGGCTTAGGGAGTCGGGTATAGGGTTTGGGGCTTAGGGCGTTTAGGGTTTAGGGTTCCTAAACTCGCAGAAAGCACAACGCGTACTTCATTCGTTAGGGGCTGTGTAGGTAACCTTGAGCCATCTGGTGTACATAACCCTACTGTAATGGCTTAGGGCTCAGAGTTAAGTGGTTAACCTTTACGATTCAGCCATCAAGACTAGAGGGGAGTATCCCTTAATTTGGGGGTCCAGGCTTGTCCTGGCAAGCCGTTCCAAGCTAAACACCCGAACTCCTAAACTCTAAACCCTGAACCCTAAACCCTAAATCTCAATCCCCAAGTTTCCTGAAGTCTTTTACAAAGCGTCGGAGTGGGAGATGCGGTTTTTTGGGCTCGGAACTCCTGCAGAGTTTGCACAGGAAGATGCGCGAACGTATCGAGCTCCTCTGCTGCATCTGCGGTTTTTTTCGGGTCGAGGGTTGAGGATTTCGGGGTGCAACTTTAAACCCTAAACCGGGTGTGGCGAGCTGTCGTTCTTGAGTTCCCTCGGAGCTTTGCTGATCGACAGAACGATTGAAAATGGTTCAGGGTTTAGGGCTTTGGGTTTCGGGTTTAGGGTTTTCAGAATTTCAGCATAGGCTTCTTCGTCAGGTTTTTGGCTGCGGCCTCAAACCCTTAAGCCGGCTTTCGACATTGCTCAGGCCTGGCACAAGAGTAGTTTCTCCGCCAGATGTTTCTCCCAGTGCCGGCTCAGGTTCTATCGTTGCCGGTGCTGTTTAGTGTTTAGGGTTTAGGGTTTAAGGAAAGATGATCAACGACCCATACCTTGTGAACCCACGCGGAATCCGCCCGAAACCCCCAAGCCCAAAACCGAACTGTGATTCCGTAGCCCGACATAAGAGGATGATGGGATGTAGTATCCAGGGTTTCTAATCATCCAGACTGTCACTCGTCGTAAGCCAAAAACTTACAGCCGCCGCCGACCGGAACGGACGAGCTGCCCTTAACCCTTAACCCTAAACCCTAAACCCTCAACCAACCTTGTGAAGGGTTTAGGGTTTAGGGTTTCAGCCCTTATTCTGACCATGCTACGCCTTTGTTAGGGCCCTTTTGACGCCCTCATCATGGCTGTATTAAGCCCTTCTTCTGCCCTCATTTTCGACCCAAATTCTGACCAGATTAAGTCCGTCAGATTCAAAAGGAGCCCTAAACTCAAAACCCTAGGCCCTAAACCCTAAACCCTAAACCCTAAACCCGACTTGAAGAAGCTCCTCAACACGAACGACACTATGAGCCCTTCCAGCCCTGAGCCCTAACCCTTAAAGCTAAGCCTCGTCGGCGTCGGGCTAGGGTTTAGGGTTTGCTTTCAGTCGGGTTTAGGGTTTAGGGTTTAGGGGATTAGCGGTTTGGGGTTTAGGGTTTAGGGGATTAGGGCTTTAGGGTTTTAGGGTTTAGGGTCTAGGACATGTTCAGGTGGGTAGTTACCGTTGTAGGAGCCTTATAGAAGGTCTATATACCTTCTAGAAGCCTTCTAGAAGCCCTATATACCCTAAACTCCCCACCTGTAGTTTCCTTTAATTCAGGCCTCTCTACAACCGCTTCGAGCAGCCAAACGCGTGGCGTCTGTCGCGGCGGAAGTGCTGAGCCGGTGTCTTTGGGTCGTCGGTTCATGTGGACTTGGCTTCATATCGTTGTTTCATTCACAAACGTACCTTCACCTACCAGAGCCTATTTTTGTAGGGGCTCTATCACCCTTTAACAACCCTAAACCCTAAACCCTTTTGTAGGCTGTATATTTGTAGGCTGTACTTTAAGAGCCTACAGTACAGTAGGTTATGGTACTTTAAGGTATTGGCCCTGAACGCTAAGGGGCTGGTTCACCAAACACTGTGAGGCTTCTTCACCATGCTTCCACTTGCCTCAGGAGTTCTTGATTCTTCGACCCTAAACCCTTAGGGTTTAGGGTTTCCTTACCTTAATTAACCCACCAAAAGCTGCTGTTTTGTAGCTTCTTATTATAGACCCTAATGTGGTTTTTTTTGGGACCCTACAAAAGAAGGAGGTTTTGGTAGGTCAAGGTAGCCCTTATCCCTTAGCCCTTGTCCAAAACCTTAAACCCCAAAGCCTTTCCTATGCAGATTCTGTGAACTGCTGTTGATGATATAAATCCTGAATTACTTTAACGACCCAAAACTATGGAAATTATGGAATGTTCCTGATTAGGGGTACTGCAGGATTTATATCATCAACCCTAAACCCTAAACCCCCCAAAGAATGGTATCGGTAATTATTATATCATCAACCGTACTTAGACTTTCTGGCCTAGCGAAGCCCCGAAGACCCTGAATCCCAAACCCTGAACCCTAACCCCTAAACCCTAAACCCTAACCCCTAAACCCCTAACCCCAAACCCTGAACCCTAAACCCCTAAAGGAGCCCCAAAACCCCAAACCCCAAAACCTGAACCCCAAACCCGAAACCCCGAACCCTAAATCCCAAACCCTGAAGTCCACTTTCACAAAAAAAGAACCCAAAACCCCAAAAGGAACCCTAAACCCCTAAGCCGAACCCCGGAGCCCTAGGAACCCAAAACTCTGTAGCTGGCGGGCCTCTAAGTTCTGATGGTTTTAGGGTTTAGGGCTTTGGGTTTCGAGTTTAGGGTTTAGGGCTTTGGGTTTAGGGTTTAGGGCTTTGGGTTTCGAGTTTAGGGCTGAGGGTTTAGGGCTTAGGGTTTAGAGTCTAGGGTTTAGCGCTTTGGGTTTAGGGTTTGGGGTTTAGGTTTGAGGGTTTAGGGTTTAGGGTTTTTGTTTGGGAGTTTCAGGCTTTAGGGTTTAGGGAACTGTAACGTCTTGAAGAAATATGCTCACGCCCTAAATGAAAAAGGATGAAGCCTAACCAAAAGCCCCAAACCCTAGCCCACGCCCCACACCCCAATTGCTAAGCTCTACCTAAACCCTAAAAGACCTACCTTTCAGGGTTCTAAAACATGACTCCTTATCAAAACTCAAGAAGTAGGTCGTTTGAGGTTGACCCTCCTAAACCCTAAACCCTAAACTCTAAACCCTAAACCCTAAACCCTAAACCCTAAACCCTAAACCCTAAACTCTAGACCCGAACCCCACTGAAACGTCGGGGACCCAACCTGGCTTCCTCAACGTTAGTGCCGTGTTTCGGCAACCGTGCACCATGCTCAGACCACTCAATCCTGGCTTATTGGCATGGATTTTGGGTTTAGGGTTTGGGGTGTTGATTTAGGGTTTAGGGTTTACGGTGTTGATTTAGGGTTTTAGGGTTTATAGGTTAAGGGCTTCGATCGGTTCTTGCATGATCCCAGTCGTAATAACTATCCATTGCTGATTCAACTCCTGTAGTCTACATTGGGTTTAGGGTTTAGGGCTTTTGGGTATCGTGGCTTAAAAGGGACAGTAGGTTCCTCGTCAAACACTCAGTGGCATTCGACATATGCACACTCATACAAGCACACAAACCTGGTTATAGGAAGTTTTGTCAAGGGTAGACAAACCCACCGCACTCTGGAATCCAAAACATTTCTTGCGGAATCCCGCCCAAAGTTCGAGAATCCACGGCAAAGCAACACCTTCGTTGCATCGATGCTTGAGTAGGATGTCTTACACTATTCCCACCACGACTATTCCGCTGTGTTATAAGTACCATACTACTTTGCAGCTACCTATCTTGTTAACCGAGTAGGGGTAGCTGCCTGTTCTCAAAACACACATTTATTGAGAGGTCTGGGTAGTCTTGCATTGAGACCGCGTGCCCGTTGCTGAAGGGAGCAGAAAAATCCGAAACTGCACACTCCAACAGGGTTTTGGCTTCAAGCCCTAAACCTTAAATCCTAAACCCTAAACCCTAAGGTTTCGGGTTGAGGCTAAGGGCTTAGGGCAACATCCCAGGCTCTAGACTCGACATCTGGGTTCCTGTATAGTTCCTTTTTGCCTTTGTTTCTTGTGGGGTTCCCGCATTAAGCTGAATAACATACTTATGACCTAAACCGCTAAACCCCTAAACCCCTAAGCCCTAAACCCTAAACCCTAAACCCCTAGACCCCAAGCCTAAACCTTATGCTCCTGGGGCTGCCAGAAGCAGCGGTTCGGGGAGTCGAGGCTTGGAGGGTTCATGAAGGGTTCATTTAGTGTTTAGGGTGTGTTTAGCGTTTGGGGTTTGTTTAGGGCCGTTTAGGGTTTAGGGTTTATTCAGGGTTTTAGCGGTTTTGGGGGTTTTAGGGGTTTCAGGGGTTTAGGGGTTTAGGGTTTAGGGTTTGGTCTCACGGATCAATGACCGATTTCTGTCTGAGACACTTGAATTTAATTGGCTGTTTTTGTATAATCATTATTGTTAAGGTTTAGGGCATCAACAAGAATCCAGAAAGCCGCCCGCCCCAAAGCTCAAGTGGTGAGGTTTAGGATTTAGGGCTTAAGGTCTTAATGCTTCAACCCATCATGACACTTACCCTAGTATTGTATGGTCTTTGATCCCCAAAAGCCTGAGCACATGAGTCCTTAGAGCCTTAGGGTTATGGTCAGTAAAGTAAGCCTGCCATAGAGTTCAATGCTAAAGCCGATCCCAAGTAATTTTAAGTACTCCGTAAGGCCCCAACGCAGGCTCGCATCCAGCTGCATGCCCACGGCCGCAGCAAAGTTGCTCATGTTTCGTCCAGCCGATCCCATCTCCAACCGGGTTTAGGGTTTAGGGTGTTTCGTCTAGCTGGCCTCAACCCGAAACCCTAAACCAAAATGTCACAGTTCAGCCCCATCATCAAAGCCCCACACCTTGCACCCGAAGTTTGGCCTGAGCATCAGAGCCCATGGCTTCCGGACTTAACTATGGTAGGGTTTAGGGTTTAGGGTTTTGGGGTCCGTGGGTTTAGGGTTTAGGGGTCTGGGGGTTTAGGGTTTAGGGCTTAGGGTCGAATTAGCTTCGGGCTTAGAGTTTAGGATTCAGGATTATAGCTACAACCGGTGTTATGAGGACGTAGGTTCCAAGCCGGCGAGTCTCGAACCCACAGAACACTGCAGAACTTTGTGTTCCGGTGTCATGATTAACCACGGTCTAGGGTTTGGTTTAGGGTTTAGGGTTCTTTTTGGTTTAAGTAACCAGGCCCTAAACCCTAAACCCTAAACCCTAAACCCTAAACCCTAAACCCTAGGGTTCTTTTTGGTTTAAGTAACCAGGGTGAGGAATGGATCCCTAGAGCTGGTACCTTCAAACAGCGTCCTCAACAAGAGCCCAGTTAGCGGGTTTAGGGTTTAGGGTTTAGGGTAACTCGCATCCTTTGGCTAGAGCCATGCCGCGAAAGAAGGCGGGAACCAAAGGCAGCAGCCAGAGGCAACCTGACGGGCAACTTCTGGAAGCTGCTCAAGGTTTGCTTAGGGTTTAGGCTTTAGGGTTTTTACGGTGTATTTTTATAGTAGTAGTCACAAGCAAGAATAACAAGAAACAATAAACCCAAAACCCTAAACCCAATATCAGGGTGTTCGGTTTCAGAGCAGGTGGGGGGCTTAAGCGACAGCTTTCGATCCGAAGCGTAGAACTGTTGACGACCGTAAGCCGGGAGTTGTATCCACGGGAAGATAGCCGAGGCCGAGGCCAACCGTAATGCTAGAGGGGTTTAGGGTTTAGGGTTTTTCGGATTTAGTGTGTAGGGTTCAGGGTCTTCGGAGTCTGCCTACTGCAAGTCTGTTTGGAGTAAGCCCTGAATTCCAAACCCCAGCACCCTAAAGCTTTTGAGATCCTTTATAGAAGCCTGATCGGCTCCTTCTAGAACTCCTATAGATCCGATCCTTCAAGAGCCCTTCCAGATCCCCAAACCCTCCTCCTCCAAACCCAAACCCTAAATCCGAAAGCCTAAAACCCCAATCTCTAAACTTTCTGAGCCCTTAAGGACCTCCCTAATCTAAGGCAACTCTCCGTGTCGGACGACGATGAGGAACTGTCTGCACTCGGGGTGCCCTTGGATGCTGTGGTCAAGGCTCTCTGTGGTGCCGGTTAAGATTACCATAAAAGCCAAAATAATTACCAATAAAATTATGATTAGAGTTATTGTAATACCATAGAGGAGCCCAAAACCCTATTCTGATCATTATTAAGGCCCCTACATTACTGGAGCTTCAACAGCAACTTGCTCGAACTTTTAGGGTTCACATATTATGTTCTTGTTGAGGAGCTTCGTGTTAGTTACCATAGTAGGGATCTGTAGTACACCTTCTTGTGTCCTCCGAATGGTTCCCTTATCGTGGCAACTTAGATCCACTTCCTCCACGAGAGCCCAGAGAGGGTTTGTTAGGGTTCCATGGAGGTTGGCGGTATAGGATTCTGAAAGGCTTTGTGTGAACCCGCGCATGATTCCGGAGTTTGCAGTCGATGCTATTGTGGTTATACGTATACATATTCAGATTCATAGAAATAACCAAATATACATGTGAATGCAGATGTACATCTACGTAAGCAAATACGGAAGTGTATTTACATCGGTAATGTTTCTACAAATTAGTTACTCATGTGAACACATGTAAATAACTTGTACAGACATGTACGTATACGTGTATGTATGTATGTATGTATGTATGTATGTATGTATGTATGTATGTATGTATGTATGCATGTATGTATGTATGTATGTATGTATGTATGTATATAAGTATGTATGTATGTATGTGTGTGTATGTATGTATGTATGTACGTATGTATGTATGTATGTATATATATATATGTATATCTGTGTGTATA
>CAJNDV010032109.1:20652-43315 GCA_905221635.1 Symbiodinium sp. CCMP2456 | reverse complement strand
ATGTAATGTATGTATATGTATGTATGTATGTATGTATGTATGTATGTATGCATGTTGTATGTGTCGGTGCTACCTGTTTTTCAATACCGTCCGCATATGCATCAGAATTGTGTTTCCGTGCCGACCAATGCACACGCTACCTTTGAAACTTTACGTGCAGTCAAAAATCGCGAATAAACTAACGCCCCACGCCTAGACCCCAAGTACACATCGATGGAATTGCAGATGCACCACCTCTGTACAGGCCCAGCAGAAGTGAATTGCAAGGCATTGAGTGCTGCAGGAATGCGAGGATGCTTCCGGAATTTGGGGTCCCTGCTTTGTTAGGGGCTTGACCTACTGCAAGGGACTTGTTGTTTCCAGGGCATGAGGACTATGGAAACAGTCACATTTGAAGAGTTCATCTTGTGCTTCCGCTGTTTAGGTCTGTTGATTAATGCAGCTGGAAGCTTGAGGACACCCCAAAACCTAAAGCCCTAAACCCTGAATCCCAAGCCCAAAACCCTAAACCGTATCGGAGTTTCGGAGAAAGAAGAGCCCGAAAGTCGGCAGAAGTTGGCAAAGGGACCGTGTTGCTGTCATAAAGCAGCGATTCAGGACGAAGATTACGTATATTGTTGTTATTATTATGATTAGTGTTGCATTATGATGATATCTATGTTCATTATTGCAATTAGTTGTTGTCATTATTGTCCTTGCTCGTTTATTCTCAGCACCTTGCTCTGCTTCCTCAGCACACCACTCAAGGCCTTGCAGTAATGAGACAGCACGGCCAGTCTCAAGAAGGGAGACCGCCTGGGGGAGGGGGGGGGCTTTCGGCACAGATTGGCGGTGACATTTTGGAGTCAAGCTTTTCGGGTTTAGGGTTATGTCATGCTCTACTTGGTAATGCGGTGCTTGAGATGTGACATGTAACAGCAGCTGTGGGTGCACATCCAGCTCCTTTAGAAAGTCTTGTATAAGACGATCTAGCAATGCTAACCCTCTAGCAAGATTTATAGTGTTGCTAGCATTCTCGCGACTCAGATGACCATAACGATTTCTGACCAATCTTCTGTCACACAGAGGTTTGGGAAGGTTTTGCGATGCGATGTCAGTGTTCGTTCTGAGAACTTCCCAAAAAGTTTGGGGGGCGAATCAAACAGCTTGGAGTCAGCTTGTCGTGACCCGTGTGTGCGGACTCTGTGAACGATGACGGGGATCTGGTCGTCTTGCTGACCCCTAAGCCTTCAACCCTAAACCCAAGGAGCCGCCCAGCAGCCAGGACAGCACTCACCAGGAAGGCCCGGAAAGCCCCATTTAAGGGAACTCTTTAGGGTTCTCGTAAGCCCTCGGCCCGACAGCCTAAAGCCGTCATCGAAGCTCCGGAAGCTCTTTAAGTTTATGTGTAGGGGGTTTAGAGGGTTTAGAGTGTTTAGGGTTTAGGCCCCCGAACGCGGACTCGTTCGAGGATACTTTCCTCACAGGGAAGCGGTAGGAAATCGCCTCTACAGTTTGTGCTGCTGTCTGCTTCAGGGCGATGATTCGAGGTGGACGAAAGCCTGAAGCCTATCCCGAAGCCCTGAATCCTAAATCCGAAGCCCCCACAACTGTATGCGCTTGTGGAATACCCATCCATCGCCATCCTCATGCTCCTCCATCGTCCTGGTTCAGGGTTTACAGGGTTTAGGGGCAACGAGGCCTTGTTGCTTGTATGGGCACTTTCGGTTCGTGTTGTTTGTTTGGCTGTTTGCTTGTTGCTAGCCTCGTCATCATCTGCATGAGAATCCATGCTGCATGCTGATGCGGAGCGATTTCGTTTACGATAACGGCTGCCGACATCATCGTCATCCTCATGCTCAATCGTCATGCTCTCAGTGTCAGTATCAGCATCACTCGTAATGCGTCTTTGAACATGTGGGTCCTTGTTTCTTTCATATTGATACTGCTCATGGTCACCCTCATTCTTAAGAACCTTCCTTGTCGGTGTCAATGCCCTCGCAGCTTGATCGTTCGTTCGTTTGTTCGTGCTCTCTCTCTCTCTCTCGCCCTCTCTCCTTTATCTCTCTAATCTACGTAGTCAGACCGCACTGACAACTTTCCTAGCTTGCTGTCAGCCTCCCGCAAACGTCAACCGCCATAAACCCTAAGCTCGAAGATGCTGAACTCAAAGCGCCGCCTGCGCCCCACGGATCTTGGAAGCTGAACTCAAGACCTGCTTCAACAGCACCTCGAGGCATCGCCTAGTAAATTTTAATCTCCATTTCCGCGCTGACTGCTCTCTGGCGTTCCATGAGCATATAGGCGGTGCCTCCATTGGGCAGCCACGGTTTACAGCTTTCTTTGCACTTTACTACTCGAATATCGGCCTACCACTGGACGCCTACGACCAGAGTTGAAATAAGGCCTCCCACTCCCGACTGTAGTGTTCACCCGTGCAAGTGCTATCTCCTCAAAAGACAAGGCACCCTCGTAAAGACACCAATATGAATGTGTGTGCGTCAGAATCAGAACCCAGCTTCAACCAAGCCCCAAAGAGGACCCCTTGCAGCACGAATCCCTCGGCATTGCGTTTCACTACGCAGGTCTTCTCACGAACTGAACCAGCCATGCAAGCTATATTGCTTGAGTGTTTAAGGTAAAAGATGAAGTGCCTTCGGAAGCGCTGCTTGAACAGGACAAAGCTTCCTAATCGCAAGCCATGGGCCTGTGGCACTGGAAGTTCGAGGCTGTGCCTCCGTGACCGATCAAGTCTTGGACCAGGGTTTTCAGAAGATTTCATGCGAATATCGTGGACCTGGAACTGACCCTTGGCTAATGCAGCTGAGTGCCGCTGCCGCTACCACCGCAAGCAGCGGAAACGCCACGCGACGATGAGTGCGACCAGTATTATCAGTCTTATATCTGCTTTTATAATAGTAGTCGTAGTAGTGGTAGTAGAAGTAGAAGTAGCAGCAGCAGCAGCAGCAGCAGCAGCAGCAGGAGTAGTTGTAGTAGTAGAGTAGTAGTAGAAGTAGTACTAGTAGTAGTAGTAGTAGTAGTAGTAGTAGTAGTAGTAGTGCTAGAAGAAGAAGTAGTAGTAGTAGTTGTTGTTGTTGTTGTTGGTGGTGGTGGTGGTGGTGGTGGTGGTTTTTTTTGTTGGTGTTGGTGTTGGTGTTGTTGTTGTTGTTGTTGTTGGTGGTGGTGGTGGTGGTGTTGGTCTTGGTCTTGGTCTTGGTCTTGGTCTTGGTCCTGGTCTTGGTCTTGGTCTTGGTCTTGGTCTTGGTCTTGGTCTTGGTCTTGGTCTTGGTCTTGGTCTTGGTCTTGGTCTTGGTCTTGGTGTTGGTGTTGGTTGTTGGTTGTTGGTTGTTGTTGTTGTTGTTGTTGTTGTTGTTGTTGTTGTTGTTGTTGTTGTTGTTATTGTTGTTGTTGTTCTACTAACACTACGACGACACCGACGACGAAGACGACGACCACGACCACGCACAAAAACGCACGACCACGAGCACGACCACGACTACGACTACGACTAGGACGACGACGACGACTACGGCGACGACTAATGCTTTGGCCCGCTTAGAATGCACAACTAGCTAGGGTACGTATTTGCTGCTATCGTCAACTATGTTACACAGTAACTGTTCGCCGTTATGGTTGTGAAGGTGCCTCATGAGCTTCAGCTCACTTCCGCGCCCTCACAGGCACAGAAGATACCTAGAACCGAGGGCTACTGCGGCTACTGACAGATTTATCACAGACCCAAGACTGGACATAGGAGGCACATCGTCTTCAGTGCAGCCCATCCCAAAGACTCCGATGATGCACCTGACCAGACCGGCTGAAAGCTGAGGTTCTTAAGCACTGGATTGAGGATTCAAGGCTTCAGTAGGGTTTAACTCAAAGTTCGGGTGCTAGGGTTTTGGGGTGAAGTTGTGGCGCTTCGGAAGCAAGGGGTCATAGAAGTGCATGATGGGTGCAGTAGAAACCCGAAATCCCAGAAGCCTACCTCGAAACCCTCAACCCGTAAACCCGAGTGTAGTTGAGGCAGCCTTGTTGCAGGGCTCTCTCGCAGAATCTCTCCTCTGTTTGTAGAACCCCTTCCAGGACGGCAGTAGTACTACTGTCTATCATTTGGGGGTTTCAGAAAATAGGGGACCCCAATATAGTACCCTAAATAGTAGGATCCTTATTATAAGGACCCCCAAATAGGATACCCTAATTTTCGGGAACTCCCATTTGTTGTATAGGTTTCAGACCCAGGCCTCGGGTCTCCTTTTCAGGTTGAAGAGCAGAAAAGCAGGGTACCGTCATGTGATAGGGTTTTTGGAGAACCTTTCCTTTATCCCCATGCCCAAAATCACTGACCACCACACCAATTTTGGAGTTCAAGGTGCTAGGGTTGAAGGTTCATGGGTTTTAAGGTTTCCGAGTTTCGGGCTTTTGGGTTTAGGGTTGGGCTCTCACGTGCTGCTTAGCGCCGATGGCGGTTTAGGCTGCGAAGAATTCGGGCTTTCGGATCTGTATTTTCAGGTGTTGGGATTGGGGTTTAGGGTTGGGGAGTGTGGCATCGGGTACTTTAGCTATGGTCTTTAGAGCTTACAGTATAGCCTGGGGCATTTAACCATGTTCGGGTTTAGTATGGTTTAGCCTTTCTGGGGCGTTTAATGTAGGGATAGAAATAATGGGTAGCATACCCTCATAGTCTCTGTAGAATTACTTCAGAATAAATAAGTATGCTATAAATCACGACGGGCACATGACACATGCTGTGTGCATCATACCGTGTGTATCCTCCAACCGCAGCCACAGCCGGCGTAAGGGAGATCAAGAAGAGCAGCGGAGAAGCCATGCAGGTTTCGATAACACGAGTTGGCAGAAGCTCCAAATGGGGCATAACAATAACCTAGCTAGAGACAAGCATTCCGAACAATCAGCTTCAGCATCACCATCATCATCATCACCCTCAGTCCACAATGGAGTGCATTAGGGACGTCGGCTTTAGGATATGCTTAGCATCAAGCCCTAAGCAACCTGTTTTGTGGCGGTTTGGGCTCTTGGGCCATCTCGCCTGTCCGATATTAAGATTGACATCATAGCTAATAAGAGCACTCGTCGTGATGGTGGTAGCTTTGCGAGCGAAGCCTTCCACATCCCAAAACAAGAAATCCGAAAGCCCTAAGCCCTGAGTTCTAGATCCCTACGACATGAACCCCCAAGCCCTAAACCCCCAAATCTCAAAACCCCAAACTCACAATGACGCCATGGCACCGGCTACGCAGGGAGACGCCGAGGCTTCAGACGGGTGCAAGTTCGGCATGGCCTGGCCTGTAAGAAGGGTTCAATGGGGTTTAGGGTTTAAGGGTTCGGGATTTAAAGTTTTACGGCCCTCGGTTCAACCGTTTCAATCTTGAGCAACGGGGCGAACGACCACACAATGCGGTTTGTTTGTGTCGTGTGCTGGCCAAGGTGCCCCGTGCGACAGCCACCCAGCGCCCCAAACCGGAAACAGTCGCGATTAGGGTGGAGCACTGGCCGGTTCGTCACGCGCAGTGTGCAGCACCAGCTCGCCCCCTCATTGAAACCCAAACCCCAAAATCTTACCCTGAATTTCCCGTCCGCCCTGCACTAGTCTGAGGTGGCGCCATCTTGGCAAAGATTATCAGCCGCTGCGCAGGAAGATGCCTTTTTAATAAATTCAACCCAGAACTGCCCAGAACCCCGAAGCCGAGACCTTGGATTCAAAGTCTTCAACCCTAAGATCCAAGCCCCCTAAATAAAAACCCCAGGCCCCAAACCTGAAAACCAAAAGCTCCAAAACACCGAAGCCTACCCTCACTCCGGCATGGTGGACAGGGAGGGAAGTGCGAGAATCCGCCAGGCCCCCCATGGAGTCCCAACTGAGGAATCAGAAGGCGTGAGCAAGCACACCCCGAGTTTGTCGTACGGTAGTGTTTTCGGCACTTGCATAACCACCTGCAGGACAGGGCGGTTCAGTAGATTGGATCATAAGCGGGCCGTATAAAGACAGAAACAACAACTTCAATCTCCCTCACATCCTTACACACCAAACCCTGAGAACCAGATCCGAGTAATTTCTGCCTCGAAGCCGTACGACGTCTTGGGCCCAGTGCAACACAGTCTGCAGAATGATATATAAGAGCGGAAGGTGCCTCCTGTGCCAGCCCCCAACTTCAGCGTTACTGGGCCGGCGGCGAAGACGGCTATTGATCAGCCCCAGGTTCGGCAAAGCTGGGGAAGGGCCCTGCACCGACTATAGTGTTTGGAATAGTCACCAGTGCTATTCTTTCGGGTTCCTCCGGCAAAAAACGACAACTTCAACTTCGCTTTTCCTACACCTTTACTGTACTTGTAGCCCGAGATATCTCGCATGTTTAGGGACAGGAAATTATGATTGTGGCTTGCGGAGACAGAGGTCGGCAGTTTCTGCTAGTGGTTTGTTCGCTTCGATCTTGGATATGTACCCTCGTGCGTCTCGGAGGCTCTCAGTTGCGAGTAAGTTCAGTAGGTTGTACGCGCCAACCCAGTTTTCAGCCGAGCCTCTTAAGAGTAGCATATGATGTACGATTTGGGGTTTGGGCTTGTGTTGTCCTGAGGGTGTTGTGGGATGGTCTTACTGAAAAGCGAACATACCGCAATTCCCATATTCCGAGTGCTTCAGGACTTCGCCGGTCAGCAATAGCCGCGCACAATAACGATGGTCAGTAAGGAATGCACTTGGTGCTATTTGTAGTTGTAGACTGTTGTAGAAATACCTTATGGTTCTGTGTGTAGGATGGGTGGACGTTGCTTGGTTTCGATGGTGGGGGCAGCCCAAGCCGGAAACCGACAAAGCTTGAAGAGGGTTTAGGGTTCAGTGTGCAGGGCTGCAGGGGTCTTGAAGAGCCAACCCTCGGGTGGGAGGAATGAAAGGAGGTGCCGCCACGTTCTTAACAGAGACTTTCTCGTCCTTATCAGTCGGTATTCAGACCACAACGGGGGCAAGTTGCATGTAATTCGTTAGGGCTCGGTAGGGCTCCGGATACCAATTTCAGGGAGCTGAATAGCCAAGCCGATCTTGGCTGGGATCTTTCTAGCGGTCTCGCACAGGAGATCCCCATCGCTGCCCCGATCATCAGTGTCACCGGAGGTGCCGCTCCTCCCAGCAAGGCCCGGGAATACTGGAGCTCTAGTGACGTTCGAAAGTCCTTGCCTGGATGGCTCTCATCCGCAAGCCTTACCCCCCGTAAGCCCTGAATCCCAATACCAAAAGTCCCAAACACGATCTACCTTTGGGATTTCAGTGACAGGTCTACTGACGGAGGCTGCTGGGTGGGATGATCTCTGAGTTCGGGATGTTTGCTGCAGATCATGGGGTTTAGGGTTTAGGACATAGGCTCCGATATAACTGGGTAAAGGGTTGAACATCTGTGGCTGTTTGGTTCACCTAGAAGGAACAGACTGCGCAAAGCAAATCAACGAGACACAAATCCTAAACCCAATACCCACACCCTGAGCCAGAACCCTGAAGCCCTCCAATAAGGCCGAAATCCCTTAAACCTAAACCCCGAATCCTACATTTCAAAAACCCTAAAGCCTAAACCTTCAGCTAAAGCTCACTAAAACCCCTGCCGTTCCTAAATTATTCCCCCTCTTGCCCTCTCTACCGGACTGTTAAGGAGCTAGTCTAAGCTACCAGAATAGGGATCTTATGGTAAATAACAGGGATCTATAGTAAATAGTGTCTAAGTTATCAGAATAGGGATCTATACCAAATAGCAATATAGTACAGAATGGTTATGAAAAAGGATTCCGCAAGAACCCAGTCTAAACCACTCTTCTGCAGCAGGGTCAGATCGTAAACCCTCAACCCGAAACCCTAAACCCCAGGATACTCTGAACCATCTACCCGAAACCCTAAACCCCAGGATAAGATCGAGCTGCCGGATGCCCACGATCCCGTCACAGGCTCAGGGCGATGGCTCTACGAGGCGCGCCAAGAAGTCACCGCAGGTTTCATGAGGGACCTAATATAGGGGCCTCAATAATTACCCATAGTTCCTTGTCATGATTATACTTATTATACGGCTCCTAAATTATAGCAGCAATTTTGGGTTTCAGGGTTTAGGCTTTTGGGTTCAAGGTTCTGTACGGATCTTTGGCACCCTGGTCTACATTAGCTCTTACGTCGACGAGGGTGTGGTCCCCGATGATGTTCTATTTTTCTATATATTGCTGGACTTCGAAGCTTATCAGCCTTTGAGCTTGATTGCTTAGACGCCTAACGTGCTTCGGAACTTCGGGCTGCGAGAAATGAGGGGGGGGATACCGGGTTGTGCAAAGGTTTGCGTGTTAGTAGGTCCCTATTGATCAATGCTTGAAGTCTTTCAAAGACACCAGCAGCTGTCCCGGGCGAGCTTGAGAAAGTGGTCATGACGAGAAGCTAGAGGGTCTTCGCTGGTCTTCACATTTAGGGTTTATGATGTAGGATTATGTGGGAGACGGCGTCGTGCTTTCAAGGAGCCACTGCTGTCTGTCGCGACCATGGCTCTTCCAGACCCAGGTCTCTCTGGGCTCTCGAGATCTGTCTTGCCCTTACGTGCTTGGTGTGGACACGAAGCCCTGGACCCCAAGCCCGCAGCCGCGCATCTTCAATACTTCATGTTGGGGTTAGAGGACTTAGTAGCAAGAGAATCCCACTATCGCCCCTGCTTATAGCGAAGTACCCCTAAGGCCTGTTCCTGCATAAGCCCCCTGATATCCAAAGCCCTAAGCTAGGCTCCCTCTTGTGTTAGGATCTCCTTCCCTTCTGAAAGAATCGTAATCCTGATGGCGCCTCCAGTGTGAGGGACCGGAGAGCCTTATTGGAAGATCCGCACATGCAAGGCCCCGAATCCTCTTTGAGCCTTCACAGAACCCGGTAATCAAAATCCCTGAACAATTTCATTACCACACATTTATTCGACGCCACAAGCCCTAGACCCTTAAAAACGACAAACCGCATTTACTCGTATAAAGACCTCCATAATATAGCCTATAAAACCCTTTTAAACCTCGTTAAATTCCTCAAGCGCACCACAAACCCGAGCCTGATTTAACTCTAATAAAAGCCCGATTCACCTTAAAGCCTAAAGAGACCCATAAACCCCGTAACGCACCCTATACTCCCGAATATGACCGCAGACGAAGCTGGGCGAAGGCGGCCTAGCGGTCGTCTTCCAAGCCTCTTGGCGCTGGCAACTGTTTAAGGGTTCAGGGTATAGGGCTCGCGGTGGGGTTTTGGTTTAGGGGATAAAGGCTAAGGGATGAAGGTTCGGGTTAGGGCTGAGGGTTCTACACAGCTCTACTTGCAACGGCTTAGGAGTTTAAGGATTGAGAGTTCAGGGCTTAGGGCTTGTCGTTTTCAACGGTTCCAATAAGCTAGAAAAGACGACAAGGATTTGATAATGGTTTAGGGATTCAAGGATCTGGTGTTAGGATGCAACTCTCTAAGCCACTTAGAAGCGCCCACCAAACCTCCAAGCTGGAACGCGGGTTACCACGAAGCGGTCGTGGTAAACACGCTCAGAACACGCTTTCCAAGTATGATGTAGATCTGTATAGGATTAGCACTACTACGAGAGTAGTGTATTTGGGTTTTATGGTCGAGGGTCCTGTCGCTTTGGGATTCAGAAAATGGGTACCACAATATAGAACCCCTCCTCAGAAGGATCCCTCAAAAAAAGCTTCGCCCTAGGTTGACCTTTGAAACCCCAAATGACAGACTTTTATCTCCTACCCTCCGCAGCCCCCAGGCTTAAAGCCATCGAAGCACGACAGCCGAAGAAATTGCACACAAGCCTGAGACCCAAGAACCTTAAGACTCTGACCCCGCACTAAGACCTTTGACACCGAAACCTCAGGCCTCACGAGACCTAAGCCTTTACCCGCCCATACCCCCAAACCCTAAGCCGAAAGCTTCGGAAGCCCTAGTTGGCCCTAGTTGCCGTCCGAGGCTTGGGATACAAAGGGGGGTCTGGGCCAGGTCGCGGTGAAGGCCCATGTAGGGTTTATAGATTGTAGGTTTTAAGGTTTCAGGTGTCGGGTTTCAGGGTTTAGGGTTTAGGTTCTAAAGGTTCCCCCCAAGCAGGACCCCCAACTCCCCTTTCATAGAGCCCATATGGTCCTGAAAAGTGAATGGAAGGGTTTGAGATTCCAAGGATCCACTCACAGTAAAGTATTGCGGAGCAAGCAGCCCATGATTCTTTGCGTAAGGCTTGGAATCAACACTTCCTGTAGTGTTGTGTTTTGGAGTAAGGAGTCCGGTTCTGCTGGGTGAGCTTTCTGCGCACTTCAGATTTCGGAAGACTTTGCGGGATCCAGACATAGGTCTGAGCCCTCCAGGGTCCTTGCACCCATATAGCGCATATTTGGGCCCTTTCAAAGGACTGCATGAAGTACGGCCAGTGTATACATTGGGACCGGTAGAGTTCGGATGTCACCCTAAACACTCATCCCTGATTAGCCTATGCAGGCCTTTGGTGTCACATGCTGCCCACATCCCGAGCCGACATCGTAACAGTCTGTGTTTGCAAGGGCAGAATGCGAATCATCACCAGCAGCCCAGGATCGCCTTCATCACCGTCACTCCTCTTCATCACCCGCACCACGCACCATCATCATCATCATCATCATCAACAACATCATCATCATCATCATCATCATCGACATCATCACCATCACCATCATCATCATCATCATCATCATCAACATCAACATCAACATCAACATCAACATCATCATCAGCAGCAGCATCATCGCCAGTGCAGAAAACCCAGCCAGCGGCGGCCTCATCACGATCAGCTTCATGATCACCACCATCGATCGCACCACTGTTTGTCAGAGTTTCGTTTTCTTCTGCAGGTGCTGAAGAAGCACTCAAAAGCACATGCGAGCACCGTGGCAGAATTAAACTCAGAAAATAGGGTCTCATTCCGAGGTTCGGCTTTCTATTGATGTGCTCACTCAAGTTATGGACTGGAGAATGGCAAATCCCAGTTCCCTCATCCACATGTTGTGAAGTCTGGGAAGTGTAAGGGGGCCAGGGATTACGTAGTTAGAATAACTTTCCGAGCATCCTCGCATTGTCAACCCCCGCATAGTACTGCTTTTGTGCAGGCCTTTGCCCGTGGACAAAGGATTGCAGTATTATTGAAGAAGACTCGAAGGAAGTTACAACGTGCAAAGCTGTCTGCAACCCCAAGTCAGAAATCACTGTCACTCCCGACATCCTAAACCCAGGACATGCGTTTGCGATGCATAGAGAGAGCTTCTTGGCGGACACTTCCGAGCATTTATTTTGCTTCTTTAGCCTCGCTGGGAGCCTGAAATCAGGGCTACTCTGACGCAGGGGCCAAACCATAATCTCGATTCTCGTTGCGTTTATGGTCGAGATCAAGCATTTGGATGACGAAGCTAAGCTCACGTGTAGAGCCATCACAAGTTGCGAGTACGTTGCAGTGTTCCACGAAGTTCTGAGTTATCCTTGAAGGTCACGAGGACCCTCATCAGCGTTTAGGGTTAGGGTTCAATATAACAACCCCTTAGCGAAGGTGTTGCCTAGATTCTTCGCTGATTTTGCCGGGGAGGATTTTTGAGTTCTAGATGTGGGGTTTAGACTGTATTCATCCAGGGCTTAGCACTGGGCAATTTATGTGGTCTAGCATGGGATCAGAAATATGTCCCATAAACTTAAGCCCTTAAAACTACACCTGAAAACTGAATCCAAAGACCCTCTGAACCCTGAAGCCCACCCAGAACCCGATCCCCTAAACTCTACACACTGACCCCTACTTCATCATCAAATGCAGACTTGTACAAGTCCGAAAGCCCTTCTGAGATAGGTTCCCCGGCTCAGCAGGGGCTTGGGGTTTAGAGCTTAAGCGTGTTTGGAATTTGCGCGAAACTCCTTTTACAAGGGTCGAGTGTGCCCTAGGCCCTAGACAGACAGAGAAGATTCTGCTGGAGGTCAGTGGTCGCTACAACGACTCCACAACAATTCCGATCCCCGCTACTCCGAGTCGCATGCCAGTCTCTTCGCCAGGCCACGGATGAGAGATCAGCGATTCTGGTTTTTGGGCTCTGGGAGCCTTGGTAATATAAGGGGCCGTAATATTACAAACTATCGACCCTTATATTGGGGTTCAGGCCCTGTGGGTTTATGGATTCCTCGTGGTTCTTTTTTTCCAAGTGCCCCGAGCAGTCCTGAACCAAAAAGGCATCCAAACAGCACCGGTCTTTCCCCGGATCAGCCCTGAATGAATCGTGAAACTTGCAAAGCCGGAGACCAGGGCCCGCACAAAGCCCACTGAAGCCCCGCAAAGATTCCCTTTTCAGAAGCTTTGAAGCCCCAACGGCCGAATGGTATCTAGAATCTGGGAGACTTGAACTTCAGAAAATGCTGATCGAAGCAAAGACACAGCGTCAGCGCTAAGCTTAAACCCAGCAAAACACTTTTCCGCTAATCCGCCGGAAGCTACCTTGAACCCCAACACCTTAATCCCTATAGACCCTAACCGCCAACCAAACAGCCCTAAAAATCGTAAGCAGACGGAAGGTACCTTGAACCCTCGCGCCTAAGCCATTATAAGGGTCCTTTTACCCTTCAAGGCAAAGCCCTAACCCCCCTATACGCAGCCGGAGAGGTACCTTGAAGACCATACGGGCTTCACGGATCTTGGTCCGAGTGACTTCGAGGTTGGGCGACGGGTGTTGCTGTCACGACACACAGTTTGGGGCTGAGGGCCTCGCATTACATACAGATTATACAGGTTATATACATATATATATATATGCACATATACATATTTACATAGTGAGAAAATGTGTTTGCGCATATATATATATATATATATATATTGAGTACATATGTACATTCGAGGGTTTGGGGTTCAAGGTTAAACATTTTGGGTTTTGCTGTTTTTCGGTCGTGTTGAGTACTATTGTGATTATTGTGATGCACCGTGACAGCAGGCTTCGAGCTTATTGTAGCTATAGACTTGCAATTAAGAAAGCTTGTAGGTTCATGATAACCCTTTTAGCGTCGGCATTATGATCGTCAGCCTCTTCGACTGTCAGCATTACAACAGCTGACACTTTCACCAAGACCGGGGCTTCATCTCATCCCCTAAACCCTAAACCCTAAACCCTAAACCCTAAGAGCCTGCCCTTGGCTTTGCAGAGTTTGTTTCCCGGCTGCCGGATTCGAGATTTCACGATTTGATGTTACAGGCCGTAGGGTAACACACAGGGCCCAAAGACTCGACGAAACGATGTAGGCAAGCGATGAGCCACTATAAGTCGGGACATGTAATGTAGTACAGGGGGCCGTAATACTCAGATAGTATAGTTTCATGTCGGGACAACGGACAAGCACTACGTGACACTAATTCTTCTGACCCGTGTATTGGGGTTCGGGTGTCTCAGATTTTTCGGGTCGTTTCGGACTTGGCAGGAGCCAGTACCAGCATCGGTTGAAAGGCAGCAGCAGGGGCAGTGTGGTTTTCATTTTCCCTGAGCCCTAAAACCCTAAAGCCCTAAGCCCTAAACCCTAGAGCCCTCGTCGAAGACAGTCGGATGGTCAGTTCAGGATCCTTCTCTAAAGCCCCGAAGGCCTTAGCCCTACAACCCATAAGCCGTAAACCCTACAAGACATAAACCCTGAAGCACTGAATGCTTGTAGCCATTATATACAACCTCATACAGCCTCGTAACCCTCTACAGATCCTTGTAAGATCTTGCAACTAGGGTTGCGCATCCATCAGTTCCTGCGCCACCTAAACCCTAAACTCAATCACACTTGAACAAACAAACCCTAAACCGTAAACCCAATCACACTTGAAGCAAAATGTAAACCTCAATTGAACCATAAGCCATAAAACCAAGCACGCTAGACCCAATCACAGACTTCAAAAAATCCGAAACCCTTAAACTCCCACACGCCTGAACCCCTAAGCCCTGGCCACAGGAGCGCCGGAAGGAATACGAGTCCCCGAAGTTTGACTGGTCCAAGAACCGTGCCCTCACCTGCAAAGTTCAGCTAGTTAGGGTTTAGGGTTGATTGAGAAAGGTGGCACATTCCTCCTTTTGTTTTCTGTTGAGGGCGTCCGCGGTAAACCCATAACCTAAACTCAACGAGTAACGACCGAAGCCGGGGTGTGGGGGGTGCAAGTTGGATTGTCTGTCTTTGCGACGACCCCAAACGATTAGGACATGTACCTCTCTCTCTGTATATTTTCCTATCTCGCTCTATCTCTCGCTCTCTTGCTTGCTCTCTCTCTCTCTCTCTGCAGGTGCAAGGACAATTAGGTGGTCGGCCTGCCAACCCGCAGCTTGCTGTGTAGAGCAACAAATATCATGGTTTTAGGTTTTAGGGTACCAGAAGCCTCTCAGAGTACGGTATTTGGGGCCTCAAACCTGACTACTTGGGTGCCTGGGCCTCCAGGGCACAGCCTGCACCACAGTTAGGTTCGGCCACATAGCCGCGTAGCCGTTCCTAGACCCTCAACGGTGCTGCATAGCCATTCCTAGACCCTCAACAGTTGATCCTAACTGCATGTTGCTGACTACCTTGTTGTCTTATCAAAGGGCCCAAACCAACAAGAAACTGTCTCACTCGAAACGACAGCAGTTGCATCAAAGGGTTTAGGTAGGTGGGTAGTCCTCCAAACTGGCGTCCCGTTTTCGGTCCCCAAAATAGTACGGCACCCTTATAAGAGGGACCCAGGAGGGACCCTAATTAAGAGAACCACCCGTGTAACAGCGATCCCAGATTTTCGGGTTATTACGAGCCACGAAACCTAAAGACTGTGAAACCCAAAACCATCAACGCGAAACCCAAACCCCAAATCTCTAAACCTTTAACCAATATTAAATATAATATATGAAGAATGGTAAGAATAATAAGTTCAAAAATAAGAATGAAGCTGGAATAAGTTACCTTAAGCCCGCAACGCCAGCTAACTGGGGCCTTCCAGTCCTAGCTGCAGGCATCATTTTGCCTGGGAAGCCTTACGTCTTGGGTCTCAGCCGCACACCAGCGACAAAGCCAGAAAAAAAAAAGGGCAAGCAATAATTCATAGAGCAAGAGTGATGTACTACTCATGGTGCAAAATACTTGTTGCTGCTATTCCTTCATCGTGGTGCGTGCTGCTACTGGCACGCATACTGGTCAGAATATACACAAGACCGGACAATAAGGTTTCTAACAGTACCAATAAGACAAAAGCGTTTACTCTGTCGCAACATCAATCATTTTGTAGGGTCTTCAACAACCCGAATGGCGCCAAAGCCTAAAGTTTCACACATGGACGCCATGCTTTTTCGGGACAGTTGATAGGGTCGGAAGTTTGAGCTCCGGTCTACTAGGCCTCTTTGAGTTCTACTAGTAGGGTGTGTCGCACTGAATGCTTAGGAGCAGCGAGAGACACAGATAGAGAGACAGAGAGAGCGAGACAGGAGAGAGAGAGAGAGGGAGAGAGAGATGGAGAGAGAGACTGAGAGATAGAACGGCTTCAGGCTATGTAGTATAGAGTCCTTACTCCAAAACCACGAGTGTGAAAGCGTTTCCTTTACCGAAAAACTCTAACCTACTTAGTCTGACGTGATGAAGTTGGCGTCGGATTCTGCTACGTCTTGGAGCTAAGGAAGCCGGCCCCCTCCCCTCCCAGTTGGGCCCACATACTCGCACAAACAACTTCAGAGTCGAACACATACATACATGACGTTCCATTACACTACATTACATTACATCACATTACACTACACTACATTGCATTGCATTGTATTACATACATAGATACATAGTACATTACATTACATTACATTACATTACATTACATTACATACATACATACATACATACATACATACATACTAGATACGTACTAGATACGTACGTACAACAGGCACGCAGGCAGGCAGACAGACCGACCGACAGACAGACAGACAGGCAGACAAACAGAGACAGACACACAGAAAGAAGACACGGACAGAGACTGACAGGCAGACAGACACACAGACAGACGGCGACAGACGGACATACCTAGACATGTACATTGATAATATCAATTTGCCCAGACACGCCATATATGTAAGCACATTCAGTCGCAGACCTTTCGTTTCACTTTGCTTGCAATATGTTTCATCATGCCAGTTTGTCCCGTGCAGCTTACTTTGACGGACTGCATGCTTGTTTCGCAAACAGCTAAAACCGTGAACTTGAGGTCGTGATGGAGCTTGCCCGCGGCGAGACGCTTCAGACCGCCATGGATCCTTAGCCAGCATCCCTATGCCTTTTCAAGCTAAACCCCCAAACCCTAAACCGCTAAACCCTGAACCACCAGGTTGCTTGACGACAGAAGTGTTCTACGGTATCGAGTCTTGAAGCTATGCATGGAGATCACAGTTCGCCACATGCTGGACAATCATGGCCACAAGTCCCACCTCCTGATAAATGAACCCCAAACCCTGATCGGAACAGCGTATACCCGCAGGATCGAGAATATCGTCCAGCAAAAGCGCACGATCCGCCTTGCCTCTCCCAAATGGAGAAGCACGACGCGGGGGCTCCGGTTTCGTTTCTTGCGGTTTCGCTATATTATGCGCCCCCCAAATCCGTTCTAATCACTAATACTAAGGCGTATTAAGGCCCTTGTAGTGTTAGCGTTTTGGCTTCAAGTAGGGTCGGGCTTTAGGGGGATATGTTTCTTGTTGTTTGCGGAGGTCGAGCGTTGGGTTGCACCTCTGGGGTTTAGGGGTTTCGGGTTCACGGTTAAGGTTGCGTAAAGGTCACTGGGATTTTGGCGGTGTCAGGTTGTCACACTTAACAGAGACCGAGTGGCCTACCTTCGCTGCAAACAGTGTTGAACGGCAGATGGAAGACTCTAAACCCCGAGCCCTGCATGTCAGACTTCTTGCCGGAGCAAGGCTCTGAAGTAGAACGCTCCCTCGACACTTGGACTTGGCTGTGTCTGTTGTTTGATAAGGACTAGCTAAAGGCCTACACCTCACATAGGCTGGGTGGAAGATGCCACATCTGCAAGGAAACTCATCTACTTTCGATAAATAGTAGGCCCTGAATCTTAGACCCCCAAACCCTAAGCCGTAAACCCGAGGTCATCCTGCAGTGCATTATGGCTTTGGAGTACCCTGGCTCGATCCTTCCTTCCAAGAGCTTTTTGGGTTTAAGGTTTGGGGCTTTAGGGTTTTGGAGTCAAGGCTTTGGGCTGCAAGAACAGTTCGGGTGGGGTGCAGGGCTTGAAGAGTCTTTGATTGTGTTCTTCTCGGGGGCAGCTTAGGGCTTAGGGTCTAGGATGTTAGGGTCTAGGGGTTTAGGCTGTTTGGGGCTGGGGCTGCGATCCAAGGATGTGGAACCTTACATGAAGAGCATAGCTTCCTACTTCATGCATGTCAGAGGCTCCACAGCTGTATTCCAAGGAAGAGTACTTTGGGAACAGTTTCTGATAGTTTCTGAGAAGGTATCCGTTAGAGGCTCTGTCAGTGTCAATGTTCCTAAGGAAACAGTAACTATAGAATAAGGATAAACTGATAAGCATAACACTAACTATAGTCATAGTGCTGGTGCCCAAAATCCTGCTTGACCTGCAACATCGGACATATCCCATGATGCGCTACTCGCTTGCCGGCAAGCCCTCGATTTCAATGTTGCATCCCCCTCGCTTTAGCCACTGCAATCGTGCAATATTATAAATAGGGGCAGCAGGGGAACCGTGGGGAGGTTCAACCTGACGAAGGATTTAGGAAATTTAGGGCATCAGCCGTTGGTAATTGTCAGTTGAGAGAGCTGGCTTCGGGGTGGACTCCTATGACATACTTTCCAGCATGAGGGCTGCCAGGTCTGTCCCAATCGGTCTTAAACACCACAATCAAGACGCAGGGCTTCTTTCCCACAGACCAAGCCTACACCCTCAACCGTCTTCGACTTCAATTTCAGAGGTATTTGGAGCGGTTCTGTCTAATCCACCGCGACTTCCGCGGCTGCAACATGCAGCTGATCGCCTTGGGCTCAGGGTTCAGGGTCTCGAGTTTAGGCTTTGCTGGTTTCGGTTTTAAGGTTTTGATGCTATGAATTAGGTATTTGGGCTTGGAATTTGGATTTGAATGTTGTTGGTTTTTCGGTTTCAGATTCTATCGGTATTAGGTGCTTGCGTTTACAGCTTCGTTTTAAGATATCCATGCCAAGTCGGCACCACCACACACCAGGGCAAAGCCCAAAACCAACGAGGCGCTAGCCGCTAGCCTAGAAGCCTGACGAAATAGTAGTACCACTCCTCAAGCTTCCGGCGCATATTTATGTAGTACAAGCCACATTCTCATTGTTCAGACCCCAATTTCGAACACAGCCTTTGTGCCCAATACCGAATCGATGTCGTTATCATAACCCTTATAATGCCTCTTAAGAATAGTAACCCTTTTAGTACCTTTCCAGGAACCCTTACAGTAACGAAGGCGCGGCGGAAAGACCCTGCACCCTGCAAGCTCAAGGTGGAAGCTGGCTTTGCTAAACTAATCTTGGGTTGACGGTCTTTTGTGTTTGTTTTTTTTTTGGGGGGGGAGGGGGGGGGGGCTTTGACGTGTTCATGTTATTTTGGTTGTTTTTCTCAGCTTTACTTGCTTTACTTCTTTATTTGGTGTTTTTGTTCGTGATGTTTTGGGCTTTGGGGTTTCGGGCTTGGGTGAACGTGTTCAATGATGATGCACGGATCCAGCATGTAGGCTTTCGGACTCCTCTTCAAAGCCATGGACTAAGCCCTGAACCTTGAACTCCAAGCCCCTAAACCCTAAACCATAAACTCCTAAACCCTACAGCCAAGCCCATTACTGTGACCCTTTAATGCTAGACCGTAAGATTATGCATCCAGTCTTCGATCCCGAGCTGGGTCAGGCCATACTAGTACTTAATATAGTCATGATCATATAAGACTAATTCTTGTAATTAATCCTAATGATCTAGGAGCCTGATGGAGAAACATTGGGCTTTTATTAGGGTTCTTGGTATGGAACCTAATATGCTGGGGTTATAGAACCAGGGTTTCTTGATCAGGCTCCTACGTTCCATCAAGTCATACCTTAGGAAGCTCGCACATCCTGCTTTCTTGAAGCGCCTACAGAACAGCAGCGTCTTCCGATGACATCGAAGACAGATCCAGAGATTAAGCGATTCAGTCTGGGGCGCACAGACAAAATCCTAAATCTAATGATGCTTACTGTACAACCTTTAGAGGCGAACCTGGGAGCCGATCTAGAGCCTTGAGAGGGCGGCTTTCGTGTTCCTCCTGGGTTAGCTGTGGGATTGCTGGCTGGCTTGACTGTTGGCGCTCTGATCCGGACTGGTCTTAGTCGGTCTAGCACAAAAATACAAAAGGCCCAGCCTGCTTTTTTGATGTTCAGGGAATCAGGCTCTCAACTTTCCAAGTAACATGTATAGAGTTTGTTCTGAAGCTGGGTCCCATTTTAGCTTCGTGACCATAGTAAGCTATCATGCGTAGGCCTGCCCTGACATGTTAGGGTTTGCAGCCTTTGCTTGTAGATGTCTCTTCCCTTCTTTGTAGTTATACAGTTGTACGACCCTTGCGCAACACCGTCTCCAGAAGCACCGTTCTGAGGGCCCACAAGAGCGCCTAAAAACTGACCCGCCCCTTGACTTGTAGGGTTTCATATCACCTTTAAGGTTATACTCTTTAACCCTAAACCCTGAACCCGAAACCCGCTAAGAGTTGATGTTCAAGTGCTTTGTTTGGGTCTTGCTGTAATTAAGACCCACGAGCAGCCAGATTCTCGACCTCGGCGTGATGATCTCAGCTGAGGCCTTCGCTCGGGGCATAGCGGCGTTTGGGGTTCATGATTCAGGGTTTAGGGTTCCGGGCGTAGGGTTTGGGGTTCATGATTTAGGTTTGTATTCTTCAATGACGCACTTATGGTCCTTATTTGAGGGTATTTGGGGCAGAATAGCGGGTAGTAGGGGCATCTAGGTAGGGTTCAGGATTTAGGGTTCCGGATCCGTTTGAAGACCGTTTGCACTGAGGTTGTTTTCTCATACACCACAGGAGACTTGATAAAAGCCAGCCGAACTTCATTGCTCAATCTCTCACCTTGCGGGCAAAGAGTTTATGATTTCGGAGCACGGGCCACGCTTTTTGGCTCGCACAGAGCCGGTGAGGGAGAGACCTTCGTGTCTGAAGCAGGGCTACTTGGGGTAAGACAAAGAGCTGTAAATGTTAGATGTCGTGGCAGTCTTATGGATGGCAGCATATCCTCCGCCGACTACATGTCTTAATCTTCCCTGTCTTAATCTTCCCCTGGCCGTGTGAGCACTTGGCCGACGATGGGAAACCTCGTGCTGCTCCAGGTTGGCATGGAGAAGAACTGCAACATGGCGGTGCAGGCAACTTTCTTCGCCTGAAGGGAAAGCCGGGAATCTTTCGGTTCAGCCTGCTAGATTCTCGGTGCACATTTACAGGGAATTTTAAAGGTGGGATGTCGTGGTCCAAACTGGCGGGTTTGGCAATAGATGGCTAATGCGACAATGCAGAATCTCGACTGTTTGTATGAGCATAACGCTCCTCCAAGCAAGCAGATGCATAACCCAAACCTAGCATTCGGAGCTTAGAGAAGACAGGGAGTGAAGATTCCTTGCGTGAACTTCATAAACACTCAGTGAAGTATGTCGTTGATGGCTCAGGCTCCGATGGTGCCACAAGCGGCTCTGAAGCCGAGACTCCCTGCTTTTCGCACCCCATGCGCACATGTTTTGCCGCCCAAGATCTCTCCGAAGTCAAGCAGAACTGCGCAGTGACACATGATTGCAGTCTGATTCATAATGCTACCCTCCTGTACACCGGAGAGTCGGCTAGGTCGCAGTAGCTTCTGGGCATATGTTTCGCCGATGTAGTTCAAGCACGGTTGAAGAATGTACAAGCAGGCTCCAAGCCCAAGAAGAAAGTCGCAAGGCCCAGGGCGCAGAGCACCAGCTTCTAGTCCCTGATTATAAGCCAATGAGCTAGCTTTCAACAGAAACCTTGAATCCCAGCAGACTTTCAACCCTACCCCTGTAGTTCCTGATGCAAGACCCTATATCTATGTATAGAGCGAACCCTTAATGTAACCAAACACCAAACCCTGACGCTGCCACGCAAAGCTCGGTATCCATGCATCTTGCACAACTAGTACGTATGCAACACAGGCCTTCCGACGACGGGGCGAGACTGAGGCACTGCAAGAGGGGTTTTGGTTTGGGGATTACGCATCAGAGGGTTATTGCCGTTGTTTCAGCGTGTAAAGGGTTTGTCACTTTACGCTAGTGGGTCTCTTAAAGTCAGGACGTAAGCGGATTTCGCGTTGTTGTTAGTGGCATTTCACGTACGGGTTAATGCTTCTGGAACTCAGATATTGTTGTCGGACTTGTGTACGGTAGGTTCCTCCTTCTTGGAGGGGCGGGGGTCTCATAGGCCCCCCACATTTGTCGGAATTAAGGGTTGCGCTTCAGAGATCAACCCTAAGCCCAGCAAGCTCTCCGGATTTGCCGGGTGTTTCTGGAGCTCTGAGAGGCTTGGGAGGATGACTTAATTGACTTCGTCGTCCGTACAACACAGAAGCATACGCAACTGAAGCACCAAAAGAGACTGGACTGCCAACTTTCCAAACTCCGCACACATGTAGTGGTGCGTAGGCCGGCGCGGCTTCGAGTAAGCTTCAGCGTTGAGGGATGGGGCGGCTTTTTGGTTCAGGGCTTGGCTGAGTTCAGTTCATGGGGTTTGGGGTCAGGGGCTTCACTGTCAGTTCGCGCCTGTTTCGAAGAGAGATCTCGCACTTCAAAATGATAGGCACCGCATGCACTGTTGCTCTGTTGCTTGATGCTATATGAATCAGATAGCAGCTCGATCATGAAGTTTGGAACAGTTGTCCGTCCCAAGAAGAAGCGTAAGCAAAACACCCAAACCAGTGATTAGGGCTGAATGGTCATGAACATTTGCGGTTGAGCAGCCTTGCGACTCAGCCAGCATTAGTTTGATGCTTCAGAGATGGTTCGCATAGAATCGTAGAAGTGGAGGACAAACTTAGGCGTTCACCTCTTGACACCTGTACTGTAGCCTGTGCCTTTCTAATCATTGCCAGCATGACCTACCTTCTAGGTAATGTAGGAACCTGATGAAGAAGCCCCAGGCCCTGTGACCCCAATATATCAGGGCTCATACTAAGAACCCCAATATGGCCCAGGGTCTCTTGACTCCTATATTAAGTTCTGACGTCGCCAAAGTGTGCCATAGCTTCTCACCGACTGCTGCCTGTGATCATAGAAGTGGAGACTTTTTATCCGAAACCCTACTCCCTGAACCGATGAGCTGATAAGCTCTTTAACCCTCAGCCTTCATCCCAAACCCTCAAGCCCGAAACGCGTCGGTATTTGTCAAAGGAGCAACGAAAGCGCTACGACTGGCTTCCTTGGGAGGCTGCTCAACTCTAAACCCCCCGCGCTAAGTCTTCATCCCTACTCCTTGTGCTACATCAAGAGGGTGCATATATACCGCCATTATGGAAGTAGGTACCCTAAACCGTTGCAAGGATGGTCGTTTGGTGCCAAATTCCAGAATGGTATTGTGAGTATTGTGCATGGACCCTCTAAGACACGAGCCCCAAGCCCGAAATCCAT